>JAADVE010000543.1:0-17056 GCA_023334595.1 Pythium utonaiense
AGCGTTGTCCTGATCGATCAGCGGCCGTTAATAACGTGTGGAACGACCATGCTCCGCTCGCTTGATGGTCTCGTCCGCGTGGGGTCTGCTTAGTTACACTGTATTCTGATAAGTTATGGGGTCCTGTTTCTCTCGAGATTGTTCACTGTCGACGCTTCTTGGAACCGGAGGCGATGCGGATACTCAGGCGACGCGACATCGCAATATCCGACGACTCCATAAGCATGCGGTAGATCTTCTTCTCGCTAAACCCGGCCTTCTCCAGCAGGCTGATGCGTTCGAGCGGCTTGAACCAGCGCACACGGTGTCCACGTGTCGACTGCTCTCCGCTCATGGCTCCGCACTCACAGATTCCATCATCGGATTCCGAGGAAGATGACGAGGACGAGGACGACGGCTCTTCTGGACTGCGGCGACTCACGCATCCACACAGCGCACCCTTCACAGCGTCCACGTCCGTCTTCCACACGTACTTGGGCTTCTTCGCGAGGCCGATGGCAGGCCCGCCGTGCTTGGGCACGGAGCTGCCGCCGATGCCCACGCCAAACTCGTACACTGTGACTGTCGACCAACGCACGCACTTCTTCTTCCCGCTGTCGTCTTCCGAACTGCTCTCCTCGGGGCGGCTGCGCTTCTTCGACGGCATCGCCTTGGGCGTCTTGGGCTTCTCCATCAGTGGCCGCAGAGGCGCCATCTCCAGCGCGTTCATGGCCTTGGCCGTCGCACTCGCAAGCATGGTTCGCATATTCGTCCTAGTCGTCGTGTAGCAGATTGGTTGTACTTTCTCGGCTGTCGCTCGACCCGAGAAGCTTGTGATGTGTTGGTGGAGACTTGAAGACTTGTTGGAAAAAAGTTGGTGTTGGTGGTAGAGTATACCGGGATAGACTTGTTGGTGGTCTATAGCACTTGGGCGTTGGTGTCGTCGGAAAGTGTTGGGAGGAATTCAGGTGCTGGATCCAGACACGTGCGCTCGTGGCGGTGGGAGCGGAGGTGTTGGCGCCGGAGAGCAAGGAACTTTTACTGGACCGGCTGTTCGTCGCGTCGCCCCCGTCCAAGGCGAAGGCTGTGGGTGGGTGGGTGTCGCCTGCGTGCCCTCATCCCGAAGAAGCGCCGTGGCGCGCGCGCGACAAACGCACCGACCGGACGCGGGCCACTGTCACTCCCCCTCCCTCCCTCCCAGTCGGTCCAGTCCAGAAGGTGGGGGCCGGGGCTGGACGGACGCGGCGCAAACAAACCAACAAACAAACGCCGACAAAAACCAGAGGCCGTGCCGAGAAAAGCGTGGGAGAAGCGGAAGCTTTCCACGGGTAGTGAGTAAATAACGCCACCAACCCGCCTTGGGACATACAAACAACGAGTGTGTGCAAGCCCATGGGTCCAAATGGACGAGAGAACGCATGGTCGGTTGAAGGAAGGGAGCGGGATCAGGGAAATGGGCACGAAATGCGCGCAGCGTGGCGACGCGAGACACACACTCGTTCGTGAGCTGCGGGGCTGCGATCTGGAGGGGTAGGTTCTCCAGCTCATGGAAAAGGGTTTTCGAATGGTTTCCACCAATCCCATCACATCTGGACGTCGTTTCGCCACGCACATCATAGCCATGTGATTGGTTGATAATCTATTGCGACCTTTTGATTGGCTGTAATCGTGCCATCTCCGGATAGTGTGTAGGGGTATCGCTGGAAGAGGGTTGTTGGGAAGGCGACGGCCTGGATCCAGCGCGTGATGATGGCGACAGCGCACGAGGCACATGCGGCGCATGCACGCCAGGCTGGCGACGACGTCTCCACCGGCACGGCGTCGAAGATGAGGATGAGCGAAGCGGGCACGACGACGGCGGTCAGCGCCGCTGCCTCTCGGAGAAGAAAGCTGATCGGCGACGCGTACGAGAAACGAGCCGAGATCGGCCGCGGCACGTACGGCACGGTGTACGACGGGCTGCATGTGGCCTCGCAGCGTCGCGTCGCCATCAAGAAGGTCAGCGGACGCGCGTCTGTGGGCGACGCGGAAGCCGCGCTGCTGCGTGCATGCGAAGGCTCGCAGTACATCATCCAGGTAACGTTATGTAGAGGCTGGCGAGGGAGAGAGTGGGTCCAGGGTGGACCGTATTGACGTCTGGATGTGTGTGTGAGTAGCTCCTGGAAGTCGTGCGGGAGAATGACAAGGTGTACTTGATCCTGGAGTTTATGGACTCGGACTTGGAGAATGTGGTCAAGAACACGGAGAAGCTGCCGACGCTCGAGATCGCGCACGTGAAGGGCTACCTGCAGATGCTGCTGCGTGGTGTGGGCGAGCTCCATGCGCGGAAGATTCTCCATCGCGACTTGAAACCCAACAATCTGTTGATCCGCAGTGATGGCGCGGTTGCGAAGATCGCGGACTTTGGCATGGCCACGCAGCTCTCCGCGGATGACTCGGAGCGCACCAAGTCTGTCCAGGTCGTGACGCGTGCGTATCGGTCGCCGGAGCTTATCTTTGGGGACTCGGACTACAGCTACGCCGTGGATATGTGGTCCGTGGGCTGCATCTTCGCGGAGATGCTTCTACGCAAACCGTATTTCGACGGGAATTCAGACATTGAGCAGCTCAGTCTCATCTTCTCAGCGCTTGGTTCGCCGAGCGAGAACGGATGGGACGACGCCGAGTCGTTGCCATTCCATCTCAAGTTCAAAGCGACGAACCCGAAGCCACTGGCCGAGCAGTTTCCTCAGTTATCCGCGAATGGCATCGATCTACTGCGGCAGCTTCTCCAAGTCGACCCGAAGAAGCGGATCTCCGTGGAGGATGCGCTTGAACACGCGTTCTTTAGCGAAGATCCTTTGCCCGCAGCGGGTAGTGAGCTGCCCGTCGTACTGCCTGAGGAGCCGAAGAAACGGTCGTTGGCGGAGCTGCTGGCTGACCATGCCGATGAGGATGATGCCATCGCCATCAAAGGACGACGTATCTTGTAGGCAGTAACTTATTGAGAGCAATGGATAGTGTGGTATTCACAGGACAAACAATGCATTCTTCAGTACTGAAAGCGCGCAAGTTGGGGCTCACTCATGACTCGTTACGCTTGTGGCATGATGGGCGGAGGCACGATTGGCGGGGACGGGATTGGCGGCGACACCACAGGCGTCACTGGCGTGCGAGGTTCGTACTGCTCACCGCGGATCGCGCGCAGCACGCGCTCCTGTTCGTCCGTGTGGTGCTCAAGATCGTCCAGGTACAGGCTGTAGGTCTCGATCAGGCCCTGACGAATGCGGAAAGGGAGGAAGTCGATGATCGGCTCTGTGAGCAGCATCGCATCAAGCTCCAGCGGCACACTTTCCTGTAATTGTTCAACCACACGTGAGCGTTAAGATCGCAAGCTCCTTGTCATGGTACTGCGCAAGGACACCGGGCACGTACCAGGAACGACGCTGTGGCCGTGAGCCAGATAATCAACGCGGCCGAGGCGTGGGAGGACGTGCCGATGACGCTCCACCACGACAGTTCCATGACCTGACGGAAGCGTAGGATGTAATAAATATACTTGGCTGTACCCACACCAATGTATCCAAAGCCGAGCAGCAGGAGCCCGGCACCACTGAGCTGCGCGCCGCGGTGGTGTTCCTGCGCGTACATTGCCACACCGACAGCAGACGACAGCACGCCGTTACGCGCCCAGTTCAAGTACGAGTTCTCGTTACTGAAGCGCAGAATCTATATGAGGCGGGGAGTAAGACGTGAGCAAGACAGCAGCAGCGAGTTCATCACACTGACGTGGAGGAGCTCACCAGCGCGTTCTTGGTCAAGCCGAGACGGCTATTGGCCGCGTGGGTGCGTTCTGACGCTGCAACTGCAGCCTCCTCCGCCGGCGTCAATGCTGCATATAGAAGAAAGAGCTCTATCAGCGTTCGTTCTCTTCGCTGATAGCAAACACAGAGGTGTTGACACTTCACCGACCTTTGGTCTCCTTCGGTGCTTGTGGCTTTTGCGAACCACCGTGCTTTTGACGCACGTGGCGCGTGATGCGCACACGACTCGACGCGGACGACCCGACTGCGCTGGGTGCAAACGCACGGCGCGACTGGAACGCACTGCGCACAGCCTTCTTGATGGTCGAGGCCGCTGCCTCCGTCACTCCACTATCCGTCGTCGCTTGCTGCTGCATGTGGCGTCGCATTGGCGGCGTGGCACGCGCCCCGCGCTGCTGGATCTTGGACAATGCACTCGTGCGGATGGACGCGCCATGCGTCGTCAACATAGAGCCACGTACAATACTCGCTGTGCCCGCGCAACGCGCCGCGAGCAGCGACGCCATGGGGGAGCCAGTCGCATGCAGCATGGTGACCCGCCTCGAGAATGATCCGCTCGCTCAGTCGGTCCCCCTTATGTGCAGGCGTATCCCAAGCACCTTTGGTCCAATAGCTACGAGCAATAGCACGTGCCTCGGGACTGGTGTACTGTATCGTTTGTAGTAAGTACGGTTTTACTGGCGGTAGTTCCCTCACTTCAATGACACTGGAAGCGCCTGCGACTGATGAGGAATATGGAGAGGCGTCGGGCAGGCGAGTAGTGTATTTTCAGGGTGGTGGATGGAGTTTATTTGCCATGAAACGCGACGGGATGTGGAGGTCGACGCGCTCGCCTATACTTAAGCGACTTCCTCGCGGGAGTCGTCCTTGATGGCCTCTTCAAGCGGCACATCGAAGTCCGGGTTGCGGCGGATCGTCTTGCCGTCCCACGTGAGGTTGATCGGCTCGTACGCCTCCTCGCCCAGCGCCGCCTCGATGATCGGCGCGGCCACGAGGATGTCGCTCTCTGGCGACTTTGGAAGCGACTGGCCGTACTCAACCAGGCTCTTGAGCACGTCCAGGATCTCGTCCTCGCTCTTGTTGTCGACGAAGATCTGCTTCTCGGTACCCCAGTCTGTCGTGTCATGACCCTATTAGATCTCGCAACACCCTCACCGAGTTCAAGCAAACAGAGGCAAGCGTACCGAAACGAGCGTACACGAATGGCTTCATCTCCTCGGCCTCTCGGTACACCAGCGGCGTGCGTGGGTTCAGCATCTTGAGCTCCGCATAGTTGTTGCGGAAGAACTTGCTGCACACAATCCACCCACAAGACCATCAGCATATCTCTCATGCAACAACAGCACATCCGTCTCCACCACAGCGCTTCTCATGACGACCAAGGGACCACATCCGACAGCAAGCAGAGACCACGCCATCCGACAAGGCGCTACGCCAGTCTCTCTCTCTCTCTCTCTGTCTCTGCCTTCATGTGGGAATCCCCATTCGCCACGCCATCGCACACTGCGTGGAGACGCCGCAAGGCTCGACTACCGTACCGCAGGCCCTGGCTGTGCTGCGAGGTGTCGCAGGCCACGAAGCGCACTTCCTGGATCGCGCGGGAGATCTGTGCTCGCCAGCTCATGGTGGTGATGGAGGATCGAAGGTCGGGCGGGTCGCTTCCGTCGGTGCGCTGCTGCTTCCTCGGAGCCTGCGGCGTCGAGAGCTCAGGCAAAATGGGCGGTTCACGGTTCACTCCCACGGTTCCGGTGGTGCCACTAACCTCACGGTTCTCTCCCTCGCGACAGTGCCATTGTGTTGGTTTGTTGGCGAAAGTGTTAATATGTCGGAGACAGTACACTTTTCCCGCCTTGGGTGAGTTCCCTTGTGGGAGCGTTTTTGTTGGTGGCATCCAACAAGCATCGCAAGATATCGGTCCCATATTGCCCACGGAAACGCGGCATTGAGCTGTCCGTAGACGGCGCTTCACGACAGATCTAGTGGGAAGTACGCGTATTGAAGCACACCAACGGAAAGAGCACACGCGTAGGCAGCTACGAGTCGAGTGTGAGCGGCTAGATCGTGCGGGATCGTCCACAACAGCGTCGAGAAAGTGGTCCATTTGGAAGCATGGACGGCGTCAACAAGAACATCCTGCTCGTGCGTGTGCGCTTGTCGTGTTATGAGGCGCGAATGCCATCTAATGCATTGATCTACGTGACAGGCCGGTGAGATCGTCGCGAAGAAATGGCGCGTTGCCGAGAAGATCGGAGAGGTATGCTCGCCGCTGTGTCCATGTATCATCCGCGAATACCATGGAAACTTACTGTGCATTCGATGTGGACACGCTGTAACAGGGCACATTTAGCCAGATCTACTCAGCGTTCTGCCTGGATAGTGATGACAAGGTGGCGATCAAGGTCGAGGCGCCGAGTGCCTTGAAGCCCGTGCTCGAATGGGAAAGCACTATCCTCAAGAGCCTCCAGAAGTGTCCCTACGTGTGTCGGTACTACTACCACGGCAAGCACGCCGAGAGCACGGTGCTGGTGATGGAGCTGCTGGGCGAGAGCATGTCCATGCTCCGCGTGGCGCCTGAGGCCATCCACGGTGTGCCAGTGTCCAAGTGTGTTGCCGTGGGACTCGAGATGCTGGACGCCATTGAGGCATTCCACAAGCACGGCTACGTGCATCGAGACATCAAGGCGTCCAACTTCGCACTGAGTACGCCCACGCCCAAGCCAGGAAGCACTACTGCCGTGCGTCGTCGCTACTTGATGATCGACTTTGGGCTTTCGAGACAGCATCTTGCGGAAGGCAAGGTGATTCCAGGACGGTCAGTGGCAGAATTCCGTGGTACGTCGATGTACGCATCGCTAAGTGCCCACCGTCGCCAGGAACTGGGCCCCAAGGACGATCTGTGGTCGTGGTTTTACCTGGTGCTTGATTTTATGCGTGGTGAACTGCCCTGGGCGACTGATGCTCAGCAGAAGAACCGACAGACCGTGTTCAGCTTGAAGGAATACTACACGGAGAAGCATCCCGGGCTGCTGGTGGAAGGGCTACCAGGTGGAAGCCACTTGCTGGCCATCACGAAGTATCTGCAAGGCCTCAAATACGACGACACACCAGACTACGCGTTGCTGCGAGATCGTTTGCGACGTGTGGCAGCTGGAACAGAAGGCGAGGACACGATCGAGCTATGGGATGCCCTGAGCTCTGACCGTGAGCGAGCTTTGCAGTGGACTCAGCGTGCAACCGACGCTCTCCAGAAGAACGCCGAGCTTACAGTGCTGGAGACACTTCAATCGGTACGCCTCTTGACTGTGTGACTCTGTATGTTGGCTGATCAAATGCGGTGTCTGACGGAGTTTCCTTTTGGGTGTGTCGTTTCATAGGTGGCGAAGAAGTATAACACATTCTTCGATTGTGAAGACCTGAACGACGACGAGCACATGGCTGTCCAGGAAGCTGTCTTCGAGCTTGAGTCCAAGATCAAAGAGAACGCTCAGAAGTTTGCACCGCCGCCTATCCAGAGTTTCAAGCGTCGCCAAGAATCGGAGCAGAAGATCCGCACTGATGCGCTTCGCAAACGACGAGAACGTGACATGCAAATTCGCCACACGATCGAAAAGAAGTTGCGCCGCCAATCAAGTCTTGGCGCGATTGGTGAGTCGCCAGCCAATGACGTGGGCAGCGGAAGCGCGACTCCCACGAAGATTGTCGAGAAAGCGGCCATCAATCCTGTTCAAAAGTCCGAGGATTCGTCGATGGACATGTCGGACGGTGAAGAAACTCAGCAGACCGCGAAGGTTGAGTCACCTCCAGCTCCAGCCGTGGTGCCTCCCCCACCCGTTCCCTCGTCGAATGCCATGGTGCCTCCTCCGCGAGGACCACCACCTCGCCCTCCAGGTTCGATTGGTCGCCCGCCGCCACCGCCACCGCACATGACCGGTGGGCTTGGCTTCCCTCCACTGCCCCCATCAGGACACCCACCGTTGCCTCCACCAGGACTTCCAACTGGAGGTATTCCCCCATTTCGTCCTCCTCCTCCACCACCACGTCCCCCCATGGTCTCATCTCGTCACACAGCTCCGTCACCACACCAAGATAGGCCGTCGCCAATTAATGGGAACGGACATAACCGCAACGGGCAAGCGTATGAGCGGAGACATTCTCGCTCCCGCTCACGCACACCTGATCGTCGCAGCGACAGCCATAGCCGACATGGACGCAGACGATCACGTTCACCGTCCAGGTCTCGTCGCTCACGCTCCTCTTCACGTTCGCGATCTCGGTCACGCCAGCCACGTCACCGTTCACGTGGCCGATCTCGCTCTAACTCGCGATCACCATCCCGCTCACACCACCACAGGCGCAGCGCTCACATGCATTACGATGACAAGTACCGAAGCCGCAAGAGCGACCATTACTACCGATCTCCTCCTCGAGACGATCGTGGTCGTCATGGTTCCCGCTACGGAAGATAAATGAAGGGGGATTGCTGTCCCGTGCAGCGCTTCAATCCTGTTGCATTCTCCTTCAAGTCTACGAACTAATTATCCTGAGATGAACTGAACACTACCTGCCCCTCAGCAAAGCGAACAGCGCGAAAATGATCAAGACGGTTTAGGTCAAAATGCGAAGCACTGATCGGCTCAAGATTTTTGTGTATGCATTGTTCGTCCATGTGAAGTTGCAGGGAGCATCAAATGTGGCAATGCGATCAGGAAGGCGCTAAAAACGACGCGGCAATGATCAACCTTCAAGGGAGACCACGTTCTATTCTTGCCTGAGAGTGACTCTCATGCTGCCACAGTGAAGACGAGCCAGCGATAACATCTCACGTGACTAGCATTTCGCACGTGGTCGGTGTCGCGCAATCCATCGCCATGAAGGAGCGAGTGTTGATGAGTCCCACGGCAGCGTCACGTCTTCCGCTCACGAAACTCGAGCTGGGGGCCGCGTCTCCACCCAACAACCCACGACACCAGCACCGCATCGAGCTGAAGACTAGCAATTATGACGCACCTGAAGACGAGCAACCACAGGGTCGATGTCTATCACCCCTTCTGTCGCCGACACCGTCAGAATCCAGCAGCGTGTCATCATCCTCACCGGTGCCACACTCAAAGAAGTACATCCGCAAGGAAAAGATCGGCCAAGGGTACGTACGTCTTGACTCTTACTGCGGTTGCGATTCGAAAGTGCCGAAGTCCGTACTGACCTTTGTTGTCGCTTTTCAATCAGGGCTCAAGGTTCTGTGTATCGATGTATCGAAGTCGCGACGGGAAAAGAGCTCGCTGTCAAGGTGATCATGACTCACGAACTTTCACCCGCCGAGCTTGAGGCAATCAAGCGGGAGGTGAAGACAATCAAGAAGCTCCATCATTGCCACCTCGTGCAATACTACAAAGCTACAGAGAAGAAATCGAAGCAGCTCAGCATCTACATGGAATTCGTCGCTGGCGGATCGCTTAGTGGTATGCTCCGCCATGGAGGTGCGCTGGCTTTGCCGATGGCGAAGAAGTTCACTCGACAGTTGTGTGAGGCCCTCCAGTATCTCCATCAGAATCGGATCGCCCACCGGGATATCAAGTGCGCTAATGTGTTTTTGTCGAGCTCACGGGAAGATATCAAGCTTGGAGACTTTGGTGCGTTCAAAGAGGTCGGAAGTGTCTCGCTTGTTGGGGGAATCAAGGGCACGCCACACTGGATGGCACCGGAAGTGATCCGAGCGGAACAGCAAACGAGTGAGGACGGATGGTTCAAGGCCGACATTTGGAGTCTCGGATGTGCGGTGATTGAAATGCTCACGGGCCATTCCCCGTGGCAGCAGTACAGCAACCCGCTCACGGCAATGTACCAGATTGTGTCGAGTAACAACACGCCCACAATTCCAGCTGATGCCACGGAAGAGGTACGTTCCCTTGGTGCGCTTCATCATGAGGTCTATAGCTGACCACATCAATGGTGATCTAGACCGCGTCGTTCCTCAAGCTTTGCCTGCAGCGAAATCCAGACGAACGGGCCTCCGTCGCAACACTTCTGAAGCATCCTTTTCTGGAGACTACCGTTGATGTTGAGGAGACTGGGAAGGCAAGGCCAACACATCACGAGGCTTCAAGTAGCGAGCCGAAGCCAACTCGCAAGGCTCCTCGGTTGAACCCCCCGACAACATTTAACCTCGAAGATACCAACCTTGAGAAGCGTGGGCCAGAACAGTACGTTTCTAGCCCGATGCGTCTCCGGATCGCCACTGCAACTGCTTCAGTGACAGCTACGGAAACAGTTACTACGATGACTGAGTCTTCGGTGCCTACCAAACTTGCCGTCGGAGACTCCGGAGCGTCGCCCATTCCTCCAAACCAGCCAAGATCCAACCTGCGTAAGCCATCAATCGTGCCAAGGTGCGTTCTAACGAATGATGGGACGGCTAGCTTGATTTTCTGACATTGTCCTCCTCATGACAGATTGAAACCATTAGAGTTGATCCCCAGTCCGAGCAATCAAGAGCGAGAAACTCGGAGCAACCAAGATCATTCGGCTGCTTCCACGCCCGTGAAGCCACTCAAAGCTACCCCTCCTTCGATCCCACGAGGAGCAAGCGCGGTCACACTAGGATCTTCTTTTCCTCGCATCGACTCCAAGCTCAACGCGAATGGGATTCCGATCACACCTGTTCGACTCAGGCGGCTATCGACTGCACCAGCAGCCAGCCGAGACCCGGAAGACATCATGAATTCGACACCTGTTGTGCAGAAGCTGAAGTTGCCACCGCTGAGCGCACGCCCAGCGACTTCAGCGAGTGGTTGCAGCAGCTTTAACTGAAAACACTGGCATTTTCAGAGACGCAAACGGTGCTTTTGACGGATGAACTACGTGTGTATCGTAGATATGCAGGAACAAGTCTTCTCTGGGGCAACAGTTTTCAAAAGCAGGCCGTGTTTAACGGCGGAAACCAGGGGGTTCAGCCAGCTAAACCAAACTGGCCGTGACGATATCGGGAAACTCCACAGGAGAGGTGGAGAAGGTGTGTCTGATTTGATCTCTCGCGAGCGTGAACGCCTGGAGCACGCTCTTGTCCACGCATGCAAACGCAATCTTCTTGTCATGTGGCCATTGACGAGACCGCATCATGTCCCGCACAGCCGCCATCGCAGTTGCGGCCGCTTCGTCCACCTGATAGCCGAGGTTTCCAGTCGAAATGGATGCAAACACAGCACAGTGCACGTCACTCGCTCGCTCGACTTCCTGCAACGCCCCAACGTACGAAGTGTACAGCAAGCTTTTCCGGTTGGGATCAGCACCTGATGGTCCGGTGCAATGGATGAGCAGGTTCGCTCCCGTGTGGAAGCCGGGCGTGGTGAGCTGTCTGCGTGGGGGCTGCACATTGCGGCTCAGCGTACGCACGTGATGATCCAACTCAGGCCCTGCTCGGCGATGCACACAAGATGCGACGCCAATATGAGGATTCATGAAAGCCCCTGACGTTGGGAAGACAAGACAGTCAACCTTCACGCCTTCAACCTCCGAGATGAACTCCAAGTCACCAGCAATCACGACGACGGTGGCGTCGAATGATTCGAGCTGGCTTCGCAAGCTGAGGTAGTCGCACAGCTCTGGGCAACCACCACGAACAGTGATACTGCGGGTCACAGCGTGTCCGTCCCGCTGCCCACACGCTTCGTCTCGCTGGGCCACGTATCTCCATTGTTGGGTGTTCCCGAGCAGCTCACGTGCAGAGTGATGTGTGTACAACGCATCGCACAGTTCCATCAAAGAACTTGTTGCGAGGAAGGGAACAAAGCGGTCAAAGAACAGCTCTGGGTGGCCCACAAGTGTGGACATGAATGTCGCGCCCTGATGAAGAGTTGGGTCTGCTGGCACAGCATTGGCCGTGTGGGAACGCGACACTGACTCGGTCTTCATCATGCGGCTTCGCGACCGGGTCATCCTCTCCTCACCCTCACCTTTGTTCTTCGCACCACGCAGATGCTTTCTTTGTCGACCCATGCGTGCTCCGGAGCTGCGGCTTTGAAGTGGGAGAACACCTCCAGAAACCTGCAGTCACGAGGAGCTACGGTTGGTTGGGACGCCTTTCTCAGATACGTCCGAAGTTGAAGATCGAGCTATCAGTCCGTGATTGGCTGATATTATATCCATATATCCAATCACATGACGTCCAATACTGTATTTTCATTGGTCAAAAGAACATAATTATCTCTGCTTATCAGCCAATGAGAAGCCGTAAAATCTTTCCTCAGCTCTGTCTGTTCGGATCGAAGAGCTCCATTATCCAACACGCCAAACACGCCAAACGATCCACCACGCGAGCACCCATGGCGCGGCTCGTGCGTGGCGCCGTGAGCGCGCTGCTGCTTCTCTCTCTAACCACCCTTTCTCTCCATACCATGGCGTCGGATCTGCCCGCCCACGCGCGCAACGGACGCCTGTGGGCCATGATCCAGGCCGAGACGCAAGGCCTCTTCTCGGCGTCGTCGCCGGAGCTGTGGTTCACGCAGCGCATCGACCACTTCTCGGACGACGCCGCGACGTACCAGCAGCGCTTCTACGAGACCAACACGTACTGGAAGAGTCCGGACGGTCCCGTGATCCTGTACATCGGAGGAGAAGGAGCGATGAACGCTGCGCCGACGGGCTTCGTGGACACGCTCGCCCAGAAGTGGGGCGCCAAGATCCTCGCGCTGGAGCACCGCTTCTACGGCAAGAGCATCCCAAAGAACGACCTCTCGACGGAGAACTACAAGTACCTCACGGTCGAGCAGGCCCTTGCCGATCTCAAGTACTTCAAGGAGCAGTACGAGCTCAAGAACTTCCAGGCCAGTGGCGCTACCAACAAGTGGGTCGCTGTCGGTGGGTCGTACCCTGGCGCGCTGTCTGCGTGGTTCCGTGTCGCGTACCCGAACACAACGGTGGCCTCGCTATCGTCCTCTGGCGTCGTGCTCCCCGTGTATGAGTTCACGGGCTTTGACGAACAAGTCGCAGAGTCGGCCGGTGCAAAGTGTGCGGATGCCTTGCGCCAGACCACCGCAGCATTCGAAGAGGCCATCAAGAGCGGCAATAGCACGGGCGTGAAGGGCTTGCTGGGTGCTGAGGATCTGTGTGATGCCGATTTCTTCTACATGCTAGCCGACGCGGCTGCCATGGCGGTGCAGTACGGGAAGAAGGCGGTTGTGTGTACGGCGATGGTCAACGCTGTCGACAACAAGCTGTCGCTGCCGGACGAGTTCGCAAAGTTCACGATCGATATGTACGGAAAGGACTTTGGCAGTGGATGCTTCTAC
Source organism: Pythium utonaiense (assembly GCA_023334595.1). Lineage (NCBI taxonomy): Eukaryota > Oomycota > Peronosporomycetes > Pythiales > Pythiaceae > Pythium > Pythium utonaiense. Next base: position 13,067 of record JAADVE010000543.1, read on the forward strand.
GACACGACGTGTCTTGCCGAGGACAAGAGCCGCTGGGCCGATGTCCGCTCGTGGCGCTGGCAGAAGTGCTCGCAGCTCGCGTACTTCCAGATCGCACCACGCAAGAACAGCCTGCGCTCGTCGATCGTGGACCTGAACTACCACTTGCAGCAGTGCCACACGGTCTTCGGCGATGCGGTGAATCCGAAGCGTGGTGTTGCCGAGACCATCAAGCGGTACGGAGGAGCGACGCCAAAGGCCCACAACATCTTCTTCGCGAATGGCGGTGACGATCCGTGGCAGCGTGCGTCCGTGCTGAAGACGCTCGCAGATGACGAGGTCGCCTTCCTTGCAAAGTGCGATTCGTGCGGCCACTGTGGTGATCTCCACGCAGTGAACCCGGAGGCTCCTGAGCCACTGAAGAAGCAGCAGCAGGAGATCATCAAGTACTTGAGCAAGTGGCTTGGCCAGCCTGTGAATGACAGCGTCGAGATATTTGCCAAGACGGCAGACGTCGTGGACGTGAAGATCCTGCCCAGCAATGATGGTGGCGAGAAGACCGAGATGTATCAGTCGTCACCGTTTGTGCTCGCTCCCGTCGTGGTAGTGTGTGTCGCGCTGCTGGCGATCGTCAAGACAGGCATCCTCCATGATTCCCCTCGCGCTGGCTACGTGCGCCTCGAAGGAGCGTAGGCGTGGGATAGCTGTGGGTGCGTAGGTGTGATGATGCCCGAGAACGATCAATTGATTGAGCGACCGGCACTTCTATCATTCGCGGTCTATGGCCACAAACGCGTCGCGTCTTCTTCTGAGCTGTGCCAGGCTTGAGAGAGTTGCAGAGGCTCGTGGGATTTCGAAGTAGTGTGGTACACAGCAGAGAAGGTGAATGGAATCCTCTCGAGATGAAACTCGACCTTCGGCTCCTCTTGGCCTTCATTTCATCTTCCATTCCTTTTTTGAGCTGAAGCCGCAAGTGTGAACACACTCACCAACAGTAACATGGATGTGGACGTGCCACAACACGTCATCGACTCCATCCAAGCTACGTTCCCATGGCTTGAGCTCGCTCATTGGGAGGCCACAGGACCGCGCGTGCGAGTGCCGTTGGATGTGGACAAACGCTCGTTCAATATCGCGGTAGCCAACGCCTTCAATGAAGGCGTTGGCTTCAAGGCCTGGCAAGAAGTCTTCTGGGAATCGCCGATATTTGAACGAGTCATGAAGAAAGTCGCCGACCCCGAGAAGATGCAGCAGCTCAAGCGCAAGTTCGCACGGCCGTACATGGACAACCTCGCACATGCGCAGTTGGACGCGTTCATCGAACGGTGCTGGAATTCGTATTCACAAGAAGGGGAGATGCTGCACGGCGGTAGATCAACACGACGGCGTAGTGTGATAATAAAACATGGCGTTAGGATTAGGATTACAGTACTTGAGGTGTGTGTGTTCTTGCATGCAGCAGGTGCGGGTGTGGCAGGGGCTGCTTAAGCTGCGACCACCGGACGCACAGGTGCCGTGACCGTGGTCTTGTTCATCTCGCGGTTGCTGATCACAGCGTAGGCGACGCCACCGGCCGAGACCAGCGCGATGCCAAACATCTTCTGCGTCGTGATCACGTCGTGGTTGATCACGATCGACATGGTGATGACCAGGATCTGCTTGACGTTGCCGCACACGCACAGTGTCACGGGCGACGTGACCTTGTTGGCCATGAAGCTCGTGACGTTGAGCAGGAAGCTGACGATGCCCGTGATCAAGTACCACACGCACAGCGTCGGGATGTCGTTCCAGTGGCGCATCAGCGTGTTCCACTCGCCCGTCATGACCATGGCGATCAGACACCACACCGCCGACAGTGGCGCCTGGTGGAGAATGAGGTCCACGGGGTGGAGCTTCAGGTCTCCACTGAGGAACTTGTTGGACAGCACGACCTTGAGTCCGGCAAAGATCACGGCCACGACGGTGATGAACAGGCCAAACATCGTGTACGTGTTGTCGCCCGTGCAGGCCAAGTACACGCCGTAGGCCACTGGCAGCAGCGAGGCCTTGCGAGCACTCGAGTACGACTTACCCAGGATGAGCATGCTCAGCACGACGACCACCCCGGGCACGAGCGCTCGCATGACCTGGTTGAACGTGATGGACACGAGCCCGAGACTCATGTTGCCCGTGATGATGTTGCTCACAAAGATCAGCGAGAAGTACACCATGAGCGACTGCTGCTTGCGCTTGAGCGGCTTGCGGTCCACGCCCTTGTAGATGTAGATGTACGCCGAGGCGCCGAGCGTGTTGCAGACCATGTGCACGAACGTGAGCGTGATGGGCAGGCGGATGGCCGTGAGCGCCTTCTTGTTCCAGAACGTCACGCCAATGTTTTGCACGAACCACATACTGAGCCAGAACACCACGGTGGATGGCGCGACGTACGAGGTCTTGGGCGAGAGCTTGTCGCCGTTGTACTCGCGCGCGTTTGCCTCGAGGTCGGTAGTGTTGTCGCCGACAGATTTCGTGGCCGGGTCCATCACGATCGAGACGCTGTCCTCGTTGGCGTTGCTGGTGGTGGTCGTGGTGGCGAGAGGCAGCGACGACTTGGACGACGCGCGTGGGGACACGCAGTCGCCGTCGTGGACGCTGAGGAGACTCACGCTCTCGTACTTGCTCGCGTCCTGGACCGCCAGGCGTGTCTTGCCCTTGACGCGTGGAGACTCGTCCGCCATGGTGAAGGATATGCACGTGGGTGACTCCGGAGGGGGGGAGATTGCGGAGTGAGCTGGGCGGCAAATGCAGGAGGCAGTTGGGACTGCAAAGGGGAAGGGAGGATCCGTGGAGCCGTTGGGGTCACGTCGCGTCTTCTCGATCGTCGCGAGCAGTCGCGTGGTTTCAATGCAAGCCACGAAGGCTCGAAATAACCAACGAAATTGGGAAAATGCGCGAGGTGGCGGCGGTGGCGCGAAAAATTGGTCGCAAAACGTTGGCGAAGTTGGCGTTGCGACGAGTTGGTCGGGACGGTGCCAACAACTTTATCGTCTGGACTTTGGGGTCTCTGAAGTGTGTAGCTACGATTCGTTGCCGCCGAAGCAAATCGAATGATGGGCCGACTGGTGTGATGGAGTGAGCCCCACGACCGCAACTTGAGCAAGGCCAATGGGGATGGTTGACCCTCGCCACACCACACTGCACAATACAATAATGATGCCCATGATCCTGTCTCCAACTGTCCTTCCAAGGATTTGTTGGTGTTGTCGTTTTGTTGGCGTTGTTGCCCACAGCTGTTTTTTTCGGCGGCCACGCCGTGAGAAGCACCAATCATGTCGCACGGAATACGTCGAAACCGCATCTGATTCTCTCAGGGCCCTTTTTAGCTTGATCTACAGCGTTGGCATTTAGCAACTGTTCATCAATATCACCGGTCTTCAAACATACAGTTGCATCATCCCGACTCCAACCTATATTTCGACTGATTCTGGAGGTGTTCCTGGAATCAGCGTCACGCTGCTGCCAGAAGTACCACCTCTGTGGTACATTTGTCCATTCTTTATCATGGCTCCTCCCATGCGAAGAGCTCAATCTGTTGAAGCGACGATGATCCGCAGAACTAATGCGGCGGTTTGTATGGAAGTCCGTCCTGCATCTCGCGTGTGCATGCACCATCATGACCATGATCAGCGAAACACTCGGTCGTGTCCAGATGTCCCAGCCTCTGTGGAGCATGATAGTGACTATCATAGTCACATCACAGGCAGTGGTCACACGACTCCCGTTGCGGCGTCTGTCCTACGCCACGGTCTCTCCTGGGGCAAAGGCACTGCTCTTCCGTAGGGGCAGTCGTGGGACTCACAGGCCAGCGTCATGGACACTGGACCACAGTGACTGTTGGTTGCGTGGTGTTGCTCACCGTCAACGACCGCAAAGTCCACCGCTGGCCCACGCCATTTCCATTCGGTGCGGATCCAGCTGCGCTCCTACCCATGCGGATGAGTGTCTCCACAGTCTGTGATGGCCCCTTGTGGA
>JAADVE010000544.1:0-17049 GCA_023334595.1 Pythium utonaiense
CCCCCCCCCCCCCCCCCCCCCCCCCCCCCCCCCCCCCCCCCCCCCCCCCCCCCCCCCCCCCCCCCCCCCCCCCCCCCCCCCCCCCCCCCACCTCCAGGTAAATGGAGCGCTGACAAGATCATATCACACCAACAAAGATTATCGAGGCCTTGAAAATGACATGCAAGTCTCTTACTGTCAGGGGTTGCTGACGCACGGCAAGGCTCACAATATCAAGCGTGGGTCTGTTTCTGCGATGACGACAAAGCGCAAGCAAATCAGCTCACGTATGCGTTTGACTGGGACGTGGTGGCGATTTCTGACGAAAAATAGTTCAATCTAGAGTGTCCAACCATCTCTCTAAAGTACTTACACGACCACCAGCTCCCCTAAAAATCTCACCAAGCGTATTGCCTGTGACGGCTCCATCATGGCGTGGGCTGAGATCAGTACCGTCACGAGACCAAAATCGTCTTTCTAGAAAGGGACTAGCAGGTTACGAACTACATAAGTACGCTTGAGGCAGCGCTTCATCCATTTTTACGTGAAATCCAGTCAAAACAAGGGCCCAAACTAAGTCCTAGGGACGACGATGGCGTGGTGTCAGGCTCGAGCGATCCTTACGCGTCCAGGCGCAAAGCCATCGTCGCGTCCGTCGTATCACCATGCTCGTGTGGTACAACAGACACTCTAGCTATTCGTTGATGTTCTGCGGAAGCAATAGAATGAAGAGAGTTCTCCTCCCTGAGTGTCAAACGTCTTTGCCGTCCACTGAGTTATCGACTATCACAACGCAACTCGATGACCGGCATTCCCCAGATACCTATATCGCGAATCGACGATGTGTTTGATGGACTCGCTGGCGCGCACGAGTTCCGCGGCCGCATCGTGCCCGGAGCTGGTGTACGGTACCCAGACAAGACAGTAGCGGTGTTGAACTGGCCTCAGCCACAGAATGGGAAGGACCTTCAACGTTTCCTTGGTCTGGTGGGCTACTATCGACGTTATATGCGCAGGTACGCTGACCTCGTCCTCCCATTGTTCGAGTTGTTGAAACCCAAAGTGGATCGGCAATGGTCATCGACCATGGAGCAGGCGTTCAACCCTCTCAACCAAGCGCTCGTCGCAGCGCCACTGCTATCAGTCTACCTTTCCGTCTGACTACGGATGCCTCCACGCACTGTGTCGGCGGTATGCTCTGAGGGCCTCTCAGGCGTCGCTTCTTGTTGCCGGGGAGGATGATGGGTTCGCACGGGCGATCGAGGCGGCTTAGTGGTTCTCCAGGACCCCATTGCTGTGACGTCAGTGTGCGTGCCAAGTTCAAGCTTCAAGAGGATCTAATCGTGGTGAGAGACGTCGGAGCGGTGGCGATCGTTCGCGGGCCTCAAGTGGACTCGATACCTTTCCGACTCATGCACGACTCCATGACGCAGCCATTGTCGGATACCCATGTCGAGAGGACGGTAGATGTCAGCGATGGGCCAGTACCTTTGGTGGCCAGGGATGTATGACCATTTCACTCAGTACATCACAACTTGCGCGTCCATCACAAGTCCCGTGAACGCCGATGCAACAGGTTGCCCCGATCTCTTCCGATGGTGAGTCATTGTGAGCAGCATGTGGCGATGGACTTCGTGACAGTGCTGCCTGAGAGCGAGGGCTATAACGCGTAGTCTTCAGTCGCCTGTCCAACCGACCGGGCACAATTCCAACAAGAAGGATGTCGACGGCGACGGCCAGACTGTTTATCAACCACGTTGCGCGGATTCGATCATCTCGGACGAAGTCATCAACCTGAGAATGGAGTTGATGAGTATAATGATTGTGCGTCGACGAATGATGGTGTCGCGAGGTGCTTAGGCAGACGATCGCAAAGAGAGACAAGACCGCATACTCGAAGACACACTACTGTGTAAGGCATCACGTTACGAGGATGATTAGACTCGCTTCCTGCCTACAGCAGAGCATGCGCACAACAGTCGCCTCCACATCGACGAAAGTATCGCCATTTGAAGTCACCACTGTTCGTAAACCTCAGACCACAGTCTCAATCGGATTACACCAGAATGACGCCACAACGGCACACAACTTCACCAGATCAAGAGATCATTGACTTCGCACGGACAAACCTGAAACTTACCCAAGAACGCCAAGTCAAGTACTACAAGTGCGAGTGGAGTGAGTGACCTTGTCTATGTCGATGCCAGGGTGCTCTCGAGCGATTGCTTATGGTGAGTCTTCCTCGTCGGTACATTGCCCGTGGTCGCCATGCCACGTTCAACGTGGACCTGTTGAAGTTTTTGGTGGACGGGCCGGACCTTTTGTGCACGCTAGATCACGAAGAGTGCGCCTCAACTTCACGACGAAAACAGCGAACGTCTTCATGTGATTGAGGATCTACTCGCGAAGCAACGCCGAAATGACCCCATCCAGTGCTTGTACTCGTGCGTGGATATTCCCGCGACTGAGAACTCACGGGAGTTTGAGCCTGATATCCAACACGTCTGTCATTGGGCGATGCTTCAAGATCACTTCTCAGCTCGAACGCGGTCACAGCGGTCGAGTGCCAGACTCAGCATAGTTGGGGAAGATATAATGTTCTCCGACCCCAACTGCCTGACCACGGGTGTCTCTGCTTGTGCCGACACAGAGCTTCATGAGGCCGTCAGCCTCTATGTCTCAACTAAGTCCATGATCACAGAGCAAACTCTGGTGGCTCTCCACTATGGGAAGTCCCCATAGCCCCCAAGGGCCTCGCTCACTCTAGGCCATAACACTCTGCATATCTTCGCTCAGTTCTCTGTGTAGCGGGTTAACCAGCCGATTCATTCTGCATTCTGATCAATAAAACACAAAGACAATACAACCTTCGACTATAACCTTACATTTCCACATCTCGGTCCATAGCTGGAAACATGTGAGTCACACCATAGAGAACGTTTGAGTCTCTGCGACCCTGAAAGTGTGGTGGGAGCGCATGAGCTCTTGTTGACCGGAAAGCCGGCGACAACAGGCCCAAGGTACTGTTCGCCAGCGGCATCATTTCGTATATAGCGATCTTGTTCACAGTGATCTGCCACGCCAGCCACATTGTAACCACATGCTAACAATCGCGGGTACACCAGTGGTGCCACTGCATGCAAACGTCACCAACTCTTTCCGAATTGAACGTGTACCGTAAAGTTTGGAGTTTCCGAGAGCCGCTCGAGTGCCTTCCCAGATCACGCCTTCTACTTCCTCGAACTAATTACAGAAGCTTTTTGGGTGAGGTGACATGGCAGATAGATCCCCAGTGCAGTCACCCAACACGTTCCAGGTCGGAAAGGATCCGCATGGATATACCTAGGATCTTTTGGCCCAGTCGCACCGTGCTTGGTTTTGTTTTGTAGAGTACACAGTCTACACTGTTATTGGATGATGTGATATGCGACGAATCCACAGTCTTGGCAGAGACAGACCGACACAAGAGACTCCACTGTGTCACCAAGAACAGGTGTAAAACCACTGTCGTTGAGGATGAACATCATTTTACAGAACTTCTGATACTAAGAATGTGGTAAGGGCTCCTAAACAGAGCTTCGTGCTGTGCCGGCGTGGAGGGCGGATGCCTGAATGTGCTGAAGTCCACTGAAGGTGGCAGTCAGATCAGCGCTTTTGTCATACTGTGTTGGCGATGCAGACGATAGACGTGCTTCGCAGCAAGGCGTAAGCCTTACAGCGTCGACTCCTGGACTGGATTTGTGGCGCTGTTGATTCTGAACAACACGAAGGTCTTGAACACTGCTGGCGTGAATAGTCTCTACGTTGAGGAGAGCCGTCGTCGATGTACCGCTCAGGACTTGTGACGGTCTCTCTTACCCACTTTATGATCTGGTTTGGATAGTTTGAGTAGGCTCCATATGTGCTTGGTGCAATGCAAGCAGCTCATGCTGCCACCGCGTGTGCTCTGCGCCATCTTGTAGTCATATTGGGCACTGTTGCTTGAGCTCATAATGTAATTTGACCCAATCGCAAATTGATCCCCAGATGGTTTTTATCTACCCTGTTTTGAGAATCACGTGTCTCCCCGTCTCTCCTTCTGTCACAATAGTTTCCTGTGTGAAGCCAGCGCCTGGAAGCGTGACGCAGAAGCAAGTCAGGCGGCCGCGTGACGACACCAGTCTCCCTCGCTCCCGCCCGCCTCCATCTCTCCACCGCGACCCCCCCTGCCCTCCCCCCTCTCAGCAGCGGGCCCCTGCAGTCGCCATGTCCGAGGCGCGACGCACGGACGCCAAGCCGGCGCGCAAAGACGCCGAGATCAAGCGTCTCGCCAAGTTCTACGCCGTGGACCGGCCGCCGCGCAAGCGCCTGCGCACGCTGCTCGAGTTCCTGAAGAACCCCAGCGGCAACACCAGCGGCGACGGCTCCATCGCAGGCACCATGCAGCAGCTGCTGTCCGGCGCGCCCAAAGAGGCGGCGAGCGCGGCCGAGAACAACGCGATCCTGGCCGAGTTCTGGGGCGAGCTGACGAACCCGTCGATGCTGTTCGACGTACTCAGCGACATCGTGACGGAGCTGGAGACGCTGTACGTGCCGCAGGAGCACGCGTTCCGGCGGCGCAAGAAGACGCTCGAGGCCGAGGACTGGAACGAGGTGTTCGAAGGGCTCGAGGTGCTCATCCGAAACAACATCCCGCTGATCCATGAGGGCTGGAAGAGCCACGGCTTCACGCTGCTGTTCGCCAAGCTGCTCAAGCGAGACAACCACGCGCTCATCAAGAAGTACGCTTTCCGCTGCCTGGCGCTGTACGCGGACGCCACGCGCAACACCCAGCAAGTGGCGGCGCTGGCGGCGTTGGGGACGAGCAGCGCCGGCATGGCGTTGGACGGCGACAGCGGCACGGAGGACGAGGATAGCGTGCGCGCCACGGCCAACATGTCGGCCAACAACCGCCGCAACACGCTCCACCTGGAGCTGCTGCGGGAGAGCGTCGACTTCTCGCCATACGGCGGCGGCAGCATCCTACTCCCGGACAAGTTCATCAACCAGGGCGTGCACGTCGAAGGCTGGATCCGGTCGTCGCCCACGCAAGCTGAAGAGCCCGTGGATATGCTCAAGTTCATTATGGACCTGAGTCTCGAGCGTGAAGACCCGAAGATCCTCCAGAACCCCAAGGTGAACCACAAGGCACGCGGTGATCGCTTCGAGTACTGGGCGGAGCTCATCATGCGCTTCTACATGCCGCTGCTGTACCCAAAAGTATGCATCAAGGTCAAGCTGAAGGAGGAAGGAGAGAACACGGGCTTTTTCCATCACTGTCCCGGTAGTTTCCAGCGTGTGGTGGCGCGATGGATCTACAAGCTGCGTTCCAAGCCAGAATGCATGGAGACGCTCTGGTCGAAGCGCGACTTCGCCGAAGTGATCATGGAGACAGTGCGTCAACGGTTTGCGTATCGCGACAACGAGTTGGTGCTAGACGCCATCAAGTTCTACGCGGGCATCTGCACGGGCGGACAGTATGTGCCGCTGGGTATGCAGAACCAGATCCATGAGACCTCACGCGCCATGATTTCACACGTCTCGCAGTTGTTTCATCCGTCTGTGCAGCTAGATGACCCCAAGATTCTTCTGAACTGTATTGAGTTGCTGGAGCTGATATCCCAACGACCGCTGGACGACTATACATCGACGTACCTACGCAAGTTCGTGATCTCAACGCTGGACAACTGCGTGACGCTCCGCGACCCGAACAACGCACCGATCTTGAGTGCGATGATCTCTGTCGTTGTACACGTCTGGATGCACGCGGCCGCTGTCTCGAAAGGTACAAGCCAACAAGTCTGGCTGGAACTGACGATTGCCATTCGCCGCTGGCTCGTTAATCCGACTGACGCCAAGGTCATCGGTCTTGAAGTTGTCAACTGCTGGAAGCGAGAGCTTCGTCTAGCGAGCTGTCTCCTCATGCACGCACTGGACGACGGGCAATCGCAGCTGAAGGTGCTACCGGAAGGTGCTGTACTCCTCCCGCTTAGTGGAACGGACCCAGCAACCAGCAAAGAGGCTTCTAAAGAGAACGCCACGGGAGCCAAGTCGGGCTACGTCCAAGTTTCGGCCAACTTCCTCATCGCTAATGTTGTGGATGTCTCGCACGCGACCGTGCTCCTCGACCGTGTGCTCCACTTGGTGCCGCCACCCACAGTGAGCTCACTCACTCCATTTCTGCATCTGAACTTGCTCGAAGGTCTCCTGCAGCTCGTTGAGCTATGGATCGACTCAGCGATCTGCTCGCAGCGCGCAACTCCGACGGCGCTTCATAAGATCAGCCCTTCAACTCTCATTGCACTCTTCGGGGAATGGTTCCTACCAGTGTGCGAGCTGGAGAACCCTGAATACCAGAACTCACGCTGTGTGGCGATCGTGATTTTGTGCAAACTGTGCTCAGTCCGCTGCTCCAACCCGCTTACCCGTGGCCATCTTACCGTTCTGTCGCGTGTGCTATACAAGGGTATCACATCGCCATCGGGGGTTGTCGTCTCGACCGTGCTCCAGCGTGCTGCTTCGATCTTCACTCTCAATCTTGAAGGCATGAACGTGCTGGTGCCTGCGTTTCTGTATCCTATCGACCAAATCATCATCCAGAATATCTGGGAGCGAGCTGAGCAGTCTAAGGTCAAGTCGTCCGAGTGGAATCGTGAGCTGACAGCAGCGCTTGATATCGTATTCTCTATCCTCGCGTTACCGAAGCGATACCGCGGCCAGGATTTTGTCAATTGGCAGCGCAAGCTCGCTCGAACACTAGCCGGTGGCGAACATTACGAGCGCTTGCGCGAACTCATGGAGGAGATTCCCGACAGTGATGAGCGGTTTCACATTATCGTTGGACGTGTGCTCATGCGGATCGCAAGCCTCCCATTCAATGACATCGTGACCATCAAGAAGCGTGCGCTCTGGGGCATGTACGGATTAGTGACGACTCACCTCGCGGATGACACGTCTGATCTGATCGCCCGTTCGAACCTGGCAGATTGGATCATGAAGATCGTAGACTTCTGCTATGCACTCGACTTCTCCATCTCAATTACCGCATTGTCGATCCTGCAAGACCTCGCGGATTTCCACGAAGGGATCAACGCACTGGACCCGCTTCTTGTTGCTCGTATCGTCATGACGTTGGCGGTGTTTGCACAGCAGCAAGTGGAAGAGGCTTCCATCGAAGTACAGGCAGCCATCGAAGCCATGGGCTCGACGCACAGTTCCACAGTCGAGACAACTGCGAATTCATTGTTCGGTGGCGAGATTACAAGTCCAGGACGCGGATCGAATCGACAAGGATCAAGCAGAAGCAGTGATGTGGATGGTGCCGAAGGATCACACAAGATCAAGACACTAAAGCCGACTTCTGGACCGTCGAACTCGTCTAGTTCAGAGTCCCAGACAAAGCCGAGCTCGAAGGAAAAGGAAATTCCTGCCCTGCGGCTGATCGTCCAGAAGACAGGAGCCATCTTCGAGTGTCTGCGATTCTGGGTCATGTATCGACCGGAAGTACTGCAAGACGAAGACGTTAAGCGTATTCTCTTCGGTGCGATCGAAGCCGCGCTTGTTGGCACGATTCCCGACGGCGAATGGCAGCGTGAGGTGGAGCGTGCACGTGCCCAGGCGAGGCGCATGTCGATGCCGTTGCTGTTCTTGGGCTTACAGATGCGAGCATCACTCGATAACGAAGCCAGCCAAGCATGGCTCAAGTACTTTGAAGAAACTTCGATGGCCGCTGAAGGTCTCGTGATGCACTTGCTGCACCACATCAACGGCTTTCCGTCTCCCGCTGGTGTCGATCAAATCGTATCAAGTTGCACGGAGTTGCGAGACGGCGAAGAGCTTCCATCAGAGGGAGCCAATGCATCTGCATCACTCAGTTTCGTCTACATGGACTCCATGATCTTCACGGTAGTGGGCAGCATGGACTCGCCTTGTGCTCGCTTCATCGCGCGGGACATGACCGGCCTATTCACGTGGGAAATGACCCCAGCGATCTCGACCTCGACGCCTCCCAACGGACGCCGGTCGAAACGTGCTCTCACTCTTGGTGGTGACAGCGAAGGGCGGGAGCTGCTTGTCGTAGGAGATGGTGGCAACGCCCGTGGCCTCGAGCACTTCTATCTGCATCGAGTCGAAGCGACTGTCCGTGTGGAGACGAAACCTGCGTTTAGTGAAACAGCCAAGGCAGGCAACGCCTTGTGCCAAATTTGTGGTGGTGAGAAGCCTCGACCAGCCGATGGTGCGGGGGAGACTAGTGGTCCAAAGCTCGAGCTTTTACAGATCCCGCGTGCGCGTGAAGAAGCGATCTTGACGAGCAGCGTGTGTAACTCGAAGGGCAACTACATCTTCCACGAAGAAGGAGACGCAGCTCCTGCCACGACGGCATCCGCTGACAAGAAGAAGTCGGGACGCGGGTCAGGCGATTCTGACAAAATGCCAGTTAGCGGCGGAGGAAACCGTGATGAACGCCAAGAGCGACTCGAACGCGTTGCAAAAATGCATGAAGAGCGCAACAACATCAGTTCTGTCGTGGTCTCGACGCCTGCGACGGAGGCAAAGTCGATGATCAAGAAATGTGAGTGCCAGCATCGATCAAGCGGCAATGTGGTGTCAGTGTGTGGACTGTTCGAGATGGATGCCCGTGAAGCCAACATCGGTAACCTGGATGAAGAGCGCTGTCTGCTCGACTTGGTCATGGATAGCGTCCCCATGGTCTTCCGTGACTGCGGCGGTGATACCACTGACAAGACGATCCTCGGCGGGCGGTACTCCATGAACAAGTTCAATCTGATGGACATGGAGAACACGACGAACCCGCTCGTCCACGACTCAGCCGAAATGGCTGGCTTCTCGTTCCTCCAGCGCCTCATCCACGACGAAGAATGCTATGCACAAATGAAGGCCTTCTTGGTCAAGGACAATGAAACCTTAGGCAAGGAGCTGGTCGAATTCTGCGACGCGATCAAGAAGTATGAGCGAGCCAATGTCCCCAGCGAGCGTCTCGGTCAGGCATGCACCATCTACTGGGAATTCCTCTCTGTCGATAGCGGCCGACCAGTCAAGTTCCCGTCGCAGATTGCCGCCGGAGTCCAGGACAAGATCCAGATTGCCCAGAAGGCGCTCAAACTCGTCCAGACCGACGATTGGTGTCTGCCCGGCACGCTCTTCCAGCAGGCGATGGCCCACGTTGAGCACGTGTACTTTGAGCAAGAGGGTATCCTCGACCGCTTTGTTTCTTCACTTGACCAGCCTCCAGCGTCGTCGAACGGAGATGCGAAGTCTTCGTCTTCGAACGGCGCCAAGGATGCCCCACCGACAGCGGCGTCGATTCCTCCGCAGCTTGCGCTGTTCGACGGCTTCTCCATCATGGAGCTCAACGCACGTATTTCTCATCTCGCGCTGACGTATCGTAAAGCCGAGAAGCAGTTTGCACCCGCCGCGCCGATGCGTGAGACTAGTGTACGCCAAATCGAAGACCACTTGTCCACGCGTGTAGGCGCGCTGGATATCTGTCGCTTGTTCCTGGCACAGGCTGGACTTCTGCCTAGCGCCTCCAGCGACGCCCAGCTACGTCGTCGCATCAGACTGCTGGAGAACGGCGCAAAGCTAGACCGCTCGTTGAAGAACCTCGACACTACACCGACGCGCGAGACCATGAAGGTCGGCGTCATCTACGTCGCGCCCAAGCAGCGCACGCAGCAGGAGATTCTGAAGAACGAGCGTGGAAGTGCAGCGTACAGCCGATTCTTGGCTCAACTAGGCTGGGAAGTGAATCTGCTGACACACCGGGGCTTCACAGGCGGCCTGGATTGCAACCCCAAGAGCCTGAGTAACGGAACGACATCGCTGTACTTTGCGAACGCGCACTGCGAAGTCATGTTCCACGTGGTCACCAAGATGCCGTCCAAGGCGTCGGACCCGCAGCAGATCGACAAGAAGCGCCATGTCGGAAACGACTTCGTACACATCGTGTGGACTGACAACGACGCGCACGAGTACGACCCGGCAACGATCAAGAGTCACTTCAACGACGTGCAGCTCGTAATTCACCCTTTGCGTCGCACGCAGCAAGGTCTGTACCTGATCAAGATCCACGCTAAGGAAAAGGTGCCACCGTTCGGCCCGCTTCAGTCGGGCATGGTGGTCCACGAGAGCGACCTCGCGGCGCTGGTGCGCCAAACGGCGATGAACGCGAATCGTGTTTGTCGGGCACAGGTACGGTAGCCCCTCCGTTGCAGATTGAAAGACTACGAGGCCGCGGGTGACTGACGAAGACATTTTGTGGTGTGGTTTTTGTTTACAGACGAGCGTGTACGTACGTCCGTATCCGACACGGAAGAAGCTCGTGGACGAGATCGTGGAGCGCTATACGACCGAGTACCAGGAGAGCCAGTTGCTGACCATGCTCTTCGGCTCCACGGCGTCACCATCCTCCACGGGCTTCTCCTCCAGTGCCCCCAACGGGCTGGCGAGCAGCGGCGTCAACCCCAACATCTAAGTAGAAATGCCAGTGTGTCAGTGTGTTTGTCTCTATGTCATTGCGTGCGGTGTGTGTCAGCGGCCTTCTACTTCGTCCAGGCGGTCGCGCAGCCGTGCTATCTCGGCCTGCATGTCGTCCGTCAGCCGCGCCCACTTGCGCATCTCGTGGGTGCTCAGCTCCGTCAGCTCCTGGAGATCTGTCTCCGCCACGCTCTTCTGCCTGCGCAGCGTCGTCCGTTCCTGCAGCAACTGGTAGATGATCTGGTCTTTCACGCGCAGCGTCTTCTGCATTTCGTCCATCGACCGCGTCGGCGTCGGAGGCGGCTTCGCGCTCTTTTCCTTGGCATCGGCCGAAGCTCCCTCTTTCTCCTCTCTGCTCGGGCTCCTGTCCCTGGACGTCTCTCGTCGTGGCTGTTGCGTGCTGACGCCGTAGCTGTCGTACACTTTCATCGCCAGCTCACGTGCATCCGCCATCAGCTCCGGAGCTCGCTCCAGAAACGCTTCCATCTCTTTTGTGGTCACATCCATTCCTACACGCAAGCCACATCAGCCACTACGTCCACAAGGCCCCCATGGGTTCCACACAACGCACCTTTGCGTAGCTGGCGTCGAGTGAGACGCAGGATTTCATCGACGCGCTCGCCATCGCTCTCCAGTGCGTCGTATCGATCCACGATCTGGTTATCCCACACTGACGAGTGCATGCGCGACGGGCGGAAGGCAAACGGATCGTCGTGGGAGGAGGACGTCAGCGAGCGGCGTGGGGACGCCATGCGGGCACGCAATCGATCCATCTATCAACAGCACCGCAACGTCAGCACCAACCACCCAAAGCATGCGATATCAACTCAGCTACTTACCGCGTGGAGGATCCTCTCGCGCTGGCCTTGGAGCTCGTCCTTGCAGAGTTTGCGCAGCTCCCACAGCGTCGCTTGGTACGACGCACGCACTGACGTCACTGGCTTTGCCGCTTCGACCGCCGCCAGCGCCGGCTTCGGTGGTCGCGTCTCGGTCTCTCCACCATCTCTCGAAGAAGGCGATGCGTCTCTCTTTATCACTGCACTCCCACTCACCGAGGCTGCGTAGCTCAGGTCGTCCACGAAGCCACGTAGCTGCACGCGGAAGTCGTTGAAGAACACGTGGAACTTGTCCATGGACAGCGCGCCCGCGTGGTCTCTGTCGTAGCGCTCAAACAACTGGCCGGCCTCGAACTCCGAGTTCTTGTCCGACCGTTCGTAGCCCAGTGGAATGCCCTGCGAGTCGGTGAGCGACAGCGGCTGACGCGGCGACAGGAAGCGGTGCGGGGCCTGCGGGTACCCAGCCGAAGGGGGCTGCGCATAGTCTCGCAGCAGCTGCAGGAAGTCTCTCCGCAGCAGCACGCCCGTGCGCGCCCGATCATACCGACGGAAGAGCTGCACTGCATCCGGATCGTACTGTTGCGGTGGTTGCTGTGGTTGGGGTGCAGACTCGGCACTGGGCTTGGCCGCCTTGGTCTTGTCGGTCTCCTCGGAGCTCCGTTTCTTCTTGGATTCGGATTTTTCCTTCGAGCGCGAGCTGCTCTTGTCTTTCTTGTCCTTCGTATCCTTGTCCTTGCTGCTCTTCTTCTTCTTCGAGCCCGCTGCATCTGCCGCAGTCTTGGCCGTCGGCATGGTTGTTGAGCTCCTGCTTCACCGGCTTCAAGTTGCTGCACGTCGTTTCAGTTTCGGAGGAATGGACGGACTCAGAATTACCGGTAATTTACCGGGATTACATCTGTATCTGAGTTAACGAATCCAGCACGTCAAGGTATTCCCAGCTGTTCGTGCCCATGTGGTGGCCTCTCCCGCACGCTGATTGGCTGAATCTGTGCTCTGGTACAGTTACATACAGTCAGCACTGGGCAATTGACTGACTTGATGAGCTCCTCGCCCCAAGAGCTCACTTGTCGTGTTGGTAAAGACGGGCGTGCGGCTCTGCTGGTGGGTGCTGCGTCTGCTGCGTTCGCTTGGCCTGTTAGGGGAGAACGCGCGAGCGAGCAGCGACTCACATCACATCCCTCGGTGTTCAGTGGCTGCCCCATGGCGACGCCAACGCCGATACCAGCCACGCGCATGTGCCGGTGGCGACGCGCGGCGGCCGCGCTGTGTATGGCGCTGGCGGCAGCGCAGTATCCGCATGTGCATGCGAGCAGTGTCACCACCAGTGGCCACAGCAACAGCAACAGCAATTCTATCCCGTTCGGTGTCTCCGGCGTCACTACGAGTGCACCACTCGATAGCTACGACGCGCGTGGTGCGAGCAACGCGGGCGTGCAGCCCGAGGTGAACATGGTGAGTATGGACGAGCTGCGGTCGCTGGTGAACAGCAGTAGCGGCGCCAACGGCGTCGAGATTCTGAACCCGTTCACTCCGGCGCCTAGCAGTAGCGACAGCCTAACCACCGCCGACAGTTCTACTCCAGTGCCGACAGCTCCGACATCATCTCTAACGCCTACACCGACACCCTCGCCAGCGACTACTACACCGACACCGATACCGACGGCGACGAGAGGAGCCAACGAGACAGAGCGAACAGAAACGCCAGAGCCTTCTAACGATCCGTCTGGATCGCTGTCGCCAACGTCGGTCACAGAGGACTTGTCGAAAGCTCGCGCTCAACCGATCGGACGCCGAGGTGTCATCACGAGCGCGCCATCGCCCGTGCCACTAGCGGACGACGTGCCAGTGGAGACCCCGACACCATCAGTCTCGAAGAAAAGCACCAACGCGATAGCGTTCGATGTTGTTTCACCACAGTCCTCGTCGTCGAACAGCGGTGACAAGGAACCCACGACTGAGACGGAAGCTCCAAGTCAGAGCCCAGCACCGGAGCCTACGCCTAGTCCAGGCCCCTCACCAAGTTCTCCACCAAGCCCGGCGCCGAGCTCAACACCGAGTCCGAGCCCGACACCGTCGAAAGTGACGCCTGCTCCATCAGCCACGCCAGCGACTGCAGTATCCACTCCTCCACCCACTGCTGCTGTACGTGAGGGCCAGATCCCGACGGTGGCGCCAGGTTCAAAGACTCCTGCACCCTCTGACAAGGGGATCGCCTTACTAGCTGAATCCGCGTTGCCAGCGAGTGCCGGCCCAGGTGCTGGCCACTCCTCCTCCAATGGTGAGTCCGTGGTTGGACACAGCAAGAAGGGCAACTCTACCGTGGAAAGCTCTGGTAGCGGCGAGAGCACCGACAGCTCCACCTCCAGCAGCAGCCAACTGTACAGTATGGGAACCACCTCAATCCTGTCGATCGTCGGTGTGATTGTCGGTATCTGCGTGATCGTGTCGCTCTTCGTGCTCATCAGTCGTCGAAAGTACGAAGATGAGGACGATGACCACGATGTGCTCAACTACGGGGGTGGCGGCATCAAATTCGACCTCGACAGACGAGGAACCAATTCCATCGTCCGACTGTCTCCCACGTTTCTCATGAACGGCATCGCTCCTCCAGCTCCGGGCCAACCAATGGAACCTGACTTCGGGTCCTTGTCACCGGAGCAGATCATCGCCAGCAACCGCGGTCGCGCACCCGCTGGTGCTATCCCAGAGCCATCTCCTGCTCCCATCATGGAGAGCTACGTCCCACAGCAACGCAACTTCATCAGTGAAAGCGACCGTAGCTCAAGAGCTTTCGACTCGAACGACGAGCTGTCCACTCTGGATAGTCGCGAAAGCGATGGCTGGAGCTCAGTGCTGGAGTCCGACTTCGATCTCCGCTCTGCTTCACGATGCACGCGCGACACGACGTTTAGCAACATCACCATGTCCCAAAACTTCTCCGAGTTCAACCCCGCAGATCTGCGGAGCGGCACATACCGACGGACGACGAAGGCATCGTCCCAGCCCCAGGAGTACAACATCGACGAAGAGTACGACGACACGGCATCGGTCATGTCGTACGCGGACAGCTCAGCACCGCCCCACGGCGCGCGATCAACAGGAGAGTCTTCGTTCCGCATGTCCGGGTACTCGGACTACCGATCGACAGACCAGAGCCTCGACCACTCGTCGAGATCCCGTGCCCCGTACATGTAAGCCGTGAGTGAGGCTGCGAGCCTGTCGTGTCGTCTGTCGTAAGCAGGAGTATCGCTTCCATGCTGGAACTGTAGCAGTAGTCGTACCAGTTTTGTCTCTTCATGTAGTAGCAGTGTGATGAAAATGAAACCTAGTCTGTCACCATCATGCGAGCGAGTGTCCAGTGTAGGTACCTACGCGAGCGGACGGATGTGGTTTCGTTTGTCTATTGCAGTGCTCAACATAGCATTCACCTGACTACTACGAAGCTGCCGCTTACGAGAACGACGCGCGGTCGAACACGCTCAGCGGCACCGACTTGGTCATGAGGCGGAAGTACGCGAGCTGCGCGTCCGTTGGCTTGTCTACAAACACATGAACACAACGCATCAGTCAGCCTCCAGCTCTCTATCCTCTCCCGTCAGGACACAGCAGAAAAACGCACCGTGGAGGAAGTGGACTTCGTTGTAGTACGCCACCACGCTCTTGAGCTCGTCCAGCGAGTATGGACGCATGGTCTTTCGGTGCGCACGGTAGTTGACCTGCTGCTTAAAAGGGACCTTGGTCGGGAAGTTCTCGGTCGTGGCCGCCACGAACACGCCGTTCGCGAGCTTGCGGTTCTCCACGAGGCCGTCTTCACGGATGTCTGTGAGCGCGTCGATGACCGAGATGTCCGACGGCTTGACGTCCACGCCGTCGTAGCCGAACACCGTCTTGCCGAACCACGTGTTGTACTCGTCCACGGCGATCATGACTGGGAACTCGGTGACCTTGGCCAGCTCGGCGCGCAGGTCCACCACGGCCGCACACGCGAGCTCCTCGTCGCGGATGCCGTTGACCACGAGGTCACGCAGCGTAAGCGTGGAGGCGTCGTACTCCGAGACGTCCTTTGGCTTGGCAGCGAACGACTCTGGGTAGTAGCGGTCGCCGTAGCTGCCGCGCAGCTTGATGGATCGCAGCTGCTCGCCGTGGCAGTGCAGGAACTTCTCCAGCAGCTCAATACCGTACGAGTCAATGTCGTACTTTCCCTCGACGTACGGCGACGGGATCACGTACGGCGCCTCGAAGCACCACGAGCGTGCGCTTGGCACGTACAGCACGAGCCACTCGTTCTCACGCGCGAACTGCACGATCTGCTGCAGCGCCACGGTCTTGCCGCAGCCGCGGTCGCCGTCGATCACGTACGCGCCCGACGACTCCTTCTTCGTGGTTTCCCAGTCTGTGCATGGATCCACCAGCAAGCCACGTCAGGACATCAACCACCACCAGAGAGAGCAAGATAGAGATTCTAGATGCAGAGACGCACCCTTGAGAGCCGCGAGGATCTGCTGCGTGTTCTCACGCAGCATCAAGTGGCGGTGGCCCACCAGGTCGAACATGGTCTCGACGCGCTTGTTGATGCTGTCCATTCCAATGCAAACGCCTCTCCGTTAGAGCAGCTCCGTCGCCATGCGCGTCACGAGAGAACCAGCCAACGAACGCACCCTTCTGGCACCAGCTTGGCCTGCGTCTCCTTCAGGAACGGGAAGAACTTGAGGCTCTCCTTCTCGCTCACCTGCACGCAATCGCGTCACGCACAGCGTCAGCTCCATTGCACAACACTGTCCATAGCAGCAGCAGCAGCAGCAGCAGTAGAAAGGCGAGCAGCTCCATGTACCTGCGAGAAAGGGATGGTCGCGATCACGCCGTTCTCCTGGGCGGCTTCGGCTTCGGTGGCCGGAGCAGCGGCATCGGCGTCGGACGAGAAGCCGCGAGCGGCAGTCGCCTGGAAGCGCTTGGTGGCGGCGGTGCGCGTGCGCTGCAGGCGCGAGAGCACTCGGGTCGCGAGCATGGTGCTGGTGGATATTCGCGATGGGCGTCGGTCGTGTGGCCTGCGGTGGGCGATCACCAGCCAAGAGTGTGGGCCAAGAGCGCGATTAGTGTGCTCCACACCAACTGGAAGTTACGTGGTACACACTACTCAATTCCCTCGGTAGAGTGACATCCCATGAAACCGCACAAATTGGTAGGCGGCACCATGAAGCGACGCCATCTCGGGACCTCCATCTCTGGATACCACCACCACTACGATACCGCACAGGGCTGCAGGAGGACATGGGAGCTGCTGCGTCTACAGCCAAGGAAGAAATTGGTGCTGGTGCGGGCGCGGAGCAGGCGTCGCCGCTGAGCTGTAAGCTGTCGGACGCGGACGTCCAGGGCTTCGCGGCCTCGACGCACTTTTCGCCGGACGAGATCGTGGCGCTGCACGCGCACTACGACCTCATCAGCTCCAGCAAGCGCGACGACGGACTGATCGACAGCAGCGAGTTCCAGACTGCGCTGGGCTTCACGGTCAAGGAGTCGCTGTACGTGGACCGCATCTTCCAGCTGTTCGACACGAACAACGACTCGTTCATCAGCTTCCCCGAGTTCCTGCAGAGCCTCTCGGTGCTCTCGTCCAAGGGTAAGCCCGAGGAGAAGCTCAAATGTACGTGCATGCCTTGCAGGCCACGACTCCCGCTGATGCTGCAGTGCATTAATGGAGAGAATGAGGGGGGGGGGGGGG
>JAADVE010000545.1:0-17040 GCA_023334595.1 Pythium utonaiense
AGTGTCTCGCGTCGGGCTGCAAGTGCGCGCGCGGCTTCAGCGGACTGGCGTGCGAGATTCAGTTGTAGGCAGTGATCGATCACGAACGTAGCAGCAGCGTTCACGTTCACGTAGGTGTTTGCAAGTGTATTCAGTCGTCCATAGATTGTCCTGTTGTCTTGCCCTCAGTTCTCTCTCTCTCTCTCTCTCTCTCTCTCTCTCTCTCGGTCTCTTGTGGCAGTTCAGTGCGAGTGAAGAGCTTCTTCCTCGTCCATCAGCACGCTTTCCCCACGGTGGCCTCAGGTATGTTGCCGTAGAAGCTAATTAGGTTTGCTGATGACTCCATGATGGAGGCTAAGCGAAGATGTGGTCGATCATGGAGTCATGATGACTTGGAGTGGTGCCTGTGACTCATGCCTTCGTCTGATCCGCTATTACCACCCACCCAGTCATCATATGTATGACTTCTACCGCATTGGGATGAGCGTCGGTTCGCTGTACAGTATCCGGTCCCGCTGGTGTGTGCATTCAGTGGTGGATCGGCTGGAGTATTGATTACCACCGAGCAGTGGAACTTCAGTTTCCGCTGGAATGGAAGATAGAGCTTCACCCTCATCATCTCCGTTTCCGCTGGAAGCCCTATCCACTGGAGACACTGCGGCCGTGAGCTCGCTCCAGACGTCTCGTTGTCGCTACACTAGCCAAGATCAAGCAAGACACGAATCGGAACCTTCACCATCTCTCTAATCAGATCGTGTCGTGCTATGGCACGACTGCGCTGTGCAATGATGCTCACCATCGACCATACGGCTTATCTTTGATGCAAGGGCGTCGGCTAGTAACTGAGGATTATAGTACCTGAACGGTGTCTGTCATCACTCTTCAAGCCGCCACAGCATATACTTCATCGAGCCAAGTTGCGTCCTGTTCTGAGACGGCACCCTTCATTAGGATCTATTGCCGAACGAGAGACGCAAGTGAACCCCACTGATTCCCTCCTTCCTAGCCCCCAATCTCCAGTTCTCATGGCCGAAACAACCCCACCTCTCTCGCTCTCAATCTTGCTTCCTCACTTTGCAATTCACGAGCAAACCACGAAGCCACTTCTGCACCACCCACCCACCAGCCATGAAGACCGCCGCCGTTCTCGTCACCGCCTCGGCCGCCATCGCCTCCACCCAGGCCTCCGTCATCTCACCACTCATCCTCGGCGGTACTGAAGTCCCCATCGGTGAGAAGACCTACACCGTCGGCCTGCGCGAGACCCTCAAGTCCGCAGCTTTCTGCGGTGGCTCACTCATCTCACCCACGCACGTGCTCACGGCCGCCCACTGCGCCCGCTACACTAAGTACGTCTCGATCGGCTCGCACTACCAGAGCGGCACCACGGACGGTGAGCGTATCGCCATCAAGAAGGAGACTATCCACCCGAGCTTCGACGAAGCCACGTATGACTACGACTTCAACATCATCGAGCTGGCATCGCCATCCAAGTACACGCCGGTGAAGCTTTTGACAGCGGACACGGAGACCTTTGTGGGCACGACCGCCGTCACGCAGGGCTGGGGCTCTACGTCGTCTGGCGGCTCATCGTCCAAGGTGCTGCTCAAGGTCGAAGTGCCGGTGCTGTCGGACAAGTCGTGCAAGGCAGCGGGTCTCACCAACGTCGTCACGCCCGCCATGTTCTGCGCGGGTGGCGCCTTGAACAAGGACTCGTGCCAGGGCGACTCGGGCGGTCCGATCGTGCTGGAGCAGACATCCGGTGATGTGCTCATCGGTGTCGTCAGCTGGGGTGATGACTGCGGTGTGCCCGGTAAGCCAGGTGTGTACGCCAAAGTGTCTGTCGTTCAGAGCTGGATCCAGAGCCTGGCGCCGAACGCCACCTTCATCTAAAGTGCAGAGGAGCGAAAGCGCGTACGTACTAGCATGCTAGTCGTAGCAGCATTGGGTTACCGTAAAACTAATTAGTCTCACCGTCAACGAGGCTAATCATTTCCGTATCTAACACCGTTATTTACGTCAATCCGTATCTGTGGTGTGGTCCACACGCTCTCCATTTTGAAAACACGCGGAGTAGGAAACCGCCTTTCCGGGGAGCCGTAAAAATGCGGGAACCGCCGGCCGCCGAAGCGACGCCTCGTGCTTCCTCCTCCTCTCTCACTCTTGCGCACGCTCGCTGGATGGCTGACGCGCCGCCCTCTGTCCCAGTACGCTTCCCTCCGCAGCCATGGACGCGCTGCCCAAGCGGCCCGCCACGCCCGCGAGCGCCATGCGCGTGGCCGCGCTGCTGCAGGTCGCGCCGCGCGCCGTCGAGTTCCGCGCCTTCGAGTTCCGCCACGAGTACCTCGCGCTGCTGACGGTGCGCAACGCCAGCGACCGCGTGCTGCGCTTCCGCGTGTCTCCGCCCGCGCCGGCCTCGCCCTTCCACGTGCTCTACCAGGAGCAGGACCTCGCCACGACCGCCAACCCCACGATGATGCTGCCACCCGGACTCAGCATCAAACTCGACGTGCTGTTCGTGCCACCCACGCCCGCGCGCGCCGCTGATGAGCGCTCCGTGGAGCACGCGCTGGTCCACGACACACTGGAGCTCGCGGGCGACGACGGGTCGCGCGTCACCGTGCCGCTCGTGGCGCGCAAGGCCTTCCCGGAGCTGGAGATGGACGCGGCGCTGTGCGACTTGGGACTCGTGGTCGCTGGACACCGCGCCGCGACGGTCGTGCGTATGCGTAACGTCGGCGCGCGTGCTGGAAGGTTCGAGATCGACGTGCTGGACGGTGGCGGCGACGACGCGGTGTCCGCGCCTGCCCCGCGACCAGCGAGTGGAAGTCGGCGGCCCAGTGTGGCCTCCAACTCCAGTAGCACGACGATAACGACCCCTGCGGTGGAAGCGCCTGTGACTGTGACGCCCACTGCGGGCGTGCTCGTACCGGGCGAAGCGCTGGCGTTGCAGATCCAAGTCGTGGGCAAGTCGCTGGGCGTGGTACGTGCCGTGGTGCGGGTGCGCGTGTGCGAGTACTTTCCCGGTGACGAGAACAACAATACGCCAGAAGATCCGGAGACGCTCGGGCTCTCTCCAGCTACGTGTGTCGTGGATAAGTTACTGGATGTGCGGGCAAACGTCATGGAACACAACGTCGAATTGCTTCAGCGAGTCGGCGGTGAGAAAGTGCAGAGCCTGTTTTTCGGTGCCTTGTTCGCTGGCGAGAGCCGCATGATCGAGACCGTGCTGCGCAACAATGGTCCATTGCCGTTGATGTTCCAGACGACGTTGAATTTTGGAGGTAGCGGTGCAGCAGGCGGCGCCGCTGGAGGTGGGCGCGACGCAAGTGGTGATGAAGACCGCGAGGCGTACGAGCGGCGGAAGGAGCTTCGCGTGGAACCAGCGGAAGGACGAGTGGAGCCGTTTGCGGAAGTGCCCGTGCTGTTCACGTACCATCCCCGCCAGATCGACTACACAGCGCTGCTAGAGCTTGAGCGCAAGCTGCGACTGCAAGGAAACAAGTCCCAGGAAGATGGTGGTAACACCTCTGCCAGCGCATTTCCTCCAGTCGCACTGAGTGCATTTGCGTCGATCCAGTGCGCTGACACGCAGTCCCAGAATCTCACGTTTGAGATCTCTGGTAAGACATACCTACCCAAGCTCGAGGTCACACCACAGTCACTCGACTTTGGCGACATCAAGTCGCACGACCGAGTCGACATGCTCGTGACAATCAAGAATTTATCCGGACTCCCCATCGCGTTCCACATTCCACGGCTGGCTCAGTTCGCGGCCAAGCCAACTACCGGGCGTCTTGACGTTCTGCAGTCGCAAAGCATCGTTGTGAGTTTCGTACCGACTCAGCTCGGCACCTTCAAGAGCACACTCGACATCACTGTGAACAAGGACGTCATCTCGTTTCCGATCAACGTGAAGGGGACGGCGGCTGCGCTGGGGGAGAAGCTATCTCATGACTTAGTCGGAGGGCCCATGGCGCTCCCGAAGGATTTCGAGCCGAAGTACAAATTCATGCTCGCTGATGATGCCAAGCAAACGAAGGGCAAGCTCACGAACAAGTTCCATCGTATGGCTCCGTACGAACTAGCTGCGTTAAACGGCACTGCGGCGATTGACGAGTATGAGTTCCAGGGGACGAACAACACGCATTTGACGTACTGCGTGAAGGAGTTGGCACACCGCACAGAGCATCGAGAGCGATACAATGCGTTCGTGACCGAGTTGCGGCAAAGGCGAGAGGACAAGAACAAAAAGAAAGTGCTTGCGCTGAAGCAGACGGTGTCCACGCTGCGTACCACGACGACGACAGCGTCGAACAACGATGGAGAAGAGGAAGAGGTCGATGTTGTCGAAGACGTGGCCGTGAATCTTGGTATGGATCGCCAGGGAGGCGTGGAGCCTCGCATGCTGAAGTTACCTCGTGAACTTGTGAAGAATCCAGAGCCTCTTTGGCTGGAAAACCAGGCGTCGATGGGCCCAAACGCCAAGGGCAAGAAACACTTTTTCGATGATAACAAGTTCGTCAAGAAGAAGTTCAAGGCGCAGCCGGCAACACAGGCGGAGATTGCGGACTGCTCACACTCACTGACGTTCGATCAGCTCGAGTTGGTAGCGTGTGGGCCGAAGAGTATCCAGTTCGGCAAATTGAGCGTGAACGGCTTGGGCAGAAAGTCGCTCAGTGTGCAAAACAACCTTACGCAGAACATTCTCGTAGCTTTGCAGCTCAACGAGCAAGATCACATGGACGAGCTAGCGAGCAAGACGGTGCTCAAGTCGCAGGTAATCCCGCCGCTCACGCTTGCAGGCTTCGACTTGGTGTTCTCGTCGAGTAAAGAGCAGTTCTTCCAGAAGTCTTTGACTCTGACGATCAATGGAGTCCACACGCGGCAGATAACGATTGTCGCTGAGGTCGCACCAATCGTCGTATTACTGTCTGCTGCTGAGCTGCCGTTCGAGTTCAGCTCCACTGATACGAATCCTTCCATGGCGATGGAGCTGGTAGTGACAAATTCGAGTGACTCGATGGCGCCGTTCCAGTGGAAGTTGTTGCCACCACCTCCCGTGTCGAAGACTCGTCCGGAGTCGTCGAAGAGCAACGCGACGGCAGTGACCGCCGCAGGGACAGAGAGTGGCGCAGGCAAGCAGGTCGACAAGCAGCCGGTTGTGATGAAGCCCATATTCGAGATCGTTCCTGCGAGTGGCGTGCTCAAGTCAGCCGAGACGCTCCGGTGTCAGGTCATCTACACGCCGCCATCGTCGACAAATGTTTCGTCTTCTTCGTTCGCAGTTCTTCCGTCGATGAACGATTCTTCCAACGGCAGCGCCACTCAACAGTGGCTCGTCAGTGAGTTCCAACTAGATGTCGTGGGCGGCCGCAAGGCATCTCTGGTCTGCAAAGCGCTGTTCACTGAGTCCAAGTTCCAGCTTCGCGACAAGAAAATTGACTTCGGCACCGTTGCTGTGGGTATGGACAAGGAAAAGCGAATCGTGCTATCGAACCCAGCCAGTGCTGAACAGGATGGATTCTCCCAAAGACTCGTATTTTACGCGAGTGTTGAACCAGCGAACATCGCGAGTGCGTTAGGATTATCTATTTCTCCGACCATTGGAAGCATATTGCCTCAGGATTCCTGTGAAATCAGCGTGAAGATGTCCCCACACAAGCCAATCGTGCTCGAGAACAACGCCGCCACGCTGAACTTACAGCTTCGTGGTGGGAAATGCGTCAAGGTCCCGCTGTTGGCAAGTGTGGTAATCCCAGACGTCAAGATCACGCAGTCCTCGCCCCTCGACTTCGGTGATGTGATTATCGGAGTGAGCGTTCCGCGAGTCGTGTCGCTTGAAAACCGCTCGTCGATCGCTGCGTGTTTGATTCTCGACCTGTCAATGACGCTTTCGGACGAGTTCTCGGTCCTTTTGCCACCTAAACTCACCAAGCACCTCGAAGATGTTAGCAGCGTGTTCATGCCGATGCTTGTATCTGGAACCGACGCATCTTCGCCAGCTCCACGATCAACTACAGAGACTGCGTCCGGATCTGCAGAGGATGCAGACGACTCGACGTGCGCCAAGTGGCAGATCTGTATTCCTCCCAACACAACCGTCTCGTTTCATCTCACCTTCACGCCCCGTCAGCCTGGTAACCACGACGCGTTGTTACCGATTCAGTTTGCAGGCCTTGGTCACGTGGCCACCAGCATCGCGCGTCCGGAGTCGATCACATGTCGCCTTGTTGCTCGTGCGATTGCGCCACGGGTGCTGTTCTCACCGAGTGCTGTCATCCAGTTCCATCGCTGCGTCATCACGCGTGAGGGGATCCGCAAAGTGCCGTACACAAAGACGCTGCAGCTCACAAACAACGACCCGAATGGTGCAACGATCAGGTGGCAAGTCGACACGTCCAAGTTTAAGGCTGCTGCAGCGGCGGCCGCTACCCAGGCTGCATCCAAGCGCTCGTCTTCCGCGACCAACAACCAGGCAACGGTAGTCTTCCACATGGCACCGGAGAAAGGTGAGCTCGCACCTGGTGAAGAAGTGAAGATCCGAGTGAGCTTTCTACCGATGGAAGCTGTTGAGTACGGCGAAGACGAGGTCCCACTGCTGGTCGACGACCAGTTTTACATCAACTTGAGCGTGTCAGGCATTGGCATTCACCCGCACTTGTCGTTCAGCGAAAACAAGATTGTGCTTCCGACTGTGCCACTAGGAATTCCATCAGTGTCGCGATTCTTCATCCAGAGTACGGGCTACGACCACTTGGAGCTGACCTATCGTCTCCCACTCGACGTATCCAAGGCACCGATCACGCTCCAGTTTCCGAAGGGCAAGATTCTGAGCATGGCGAGTCCGAAGATTCCGTGCGAAGTGCGATTCTTGAGCAAAAAGAGCGTGGCTTTCAACGCGCGAATCGAGTTTTTCGACGCTGACGGCAACGTGTTCTACTTACCGATTGCTGGGTGCACTGAGAACTGTCTACTAACAAACTTCGAGTTCGTACACATACACAGCGAGAAGATTTCAGAGCAGGACGGGTGCTCAAGTTCTGGTGCAGCGTCTGCCCAGACGTTGTGCTACTACACACACCCGACGTTCAAGTTTCCAGTCTACTTGATCAGCAAGAAACAAGCAGAGGCCGAGTCGAACAAGTATAAGGCGCAGCTTATCAAGGACAAAGCGGCAGCTGACGCTGCAGCTGCGGGTGGCGGCGGTTCGAATCAACCACTACCGACGCTTTCGACGGCTGGATTTGTCGATGTGGATGCGACTTCTATCGTCGTTGACACAGCGACGACCTCGTCAGCTGCTCTCCACGACGGTCCGGCTCATTCTTCGAGATCTGTTGCCTTTAGTGACCGGGAAGTCCAGTTCGTCGTCCAGTATCTCAACGCCAATTTCCTGAAAACGCCGATTTCGAAGTTCCCGAAGGAAGTCGCGGACTCACTAGGCAAGCCATTGTACGAGCTACTGGAGATGGTGTGCACGAAAAAACCTCCAGCAAACGCAATCGTTGGAAGTGTCGTCGTCGAGAAGACCAAGAATCCTGGCGGTTCAAAGGCTGCGTCCGGTACAAGTGCTTCTGGCGGCAATTCTACGGGGCCGTCGAAGAAGGAGCTGTTAGCAAACTACACGGCCCAGTATACCGAACTGCTCAAGTTTCTCAAGTCGTACGGTGCCATGCTCCACGATGTGCTGCCCGAACACTTGTTGCCACAGGATTTGTACGTCCGCGCTTGTGAAGATCCACGTGCCGATCCAGCGATTCTGTCTTCGTCAGCTCTGTTAAGTATGAAGTTTCTCCAGCGTCGCCATGCACTACAAAGTGAATGGTCGTCTGTGAGCGGGTCTGCGTGGATGAAGGTGTTGTACCAGGTTATTAAATGTTTTTTGCTGTATCGAATCACCCAGAAGAGTTACGTGCAACAAACAGCGCAGCACCAGCAGAGCGCATCAAGCGCCTCGGTAACTCAGCCACCACCCGCGCCATCATCTAAGGACAAGGACAAGACTCCACCGACGGAGGCGCAGTCCCAGCTTCATTCTCAGCCAGTGCGTGTGAGTCAAGGAAGCAACGTTTACAGTGAGTCGGAAATGGTCATGATCCAGTGGATATGCGACCACGTGCGGAGCAAGCTGGATATGTCCACGCTGAATCTTTCCAGTGCGACAAGTGCAGTTATCCCAGAAGCGCGACTTCTCGACCTCCACCGTGATCTTCTGGACGGCAGGCTCCTCTTCCACGTGCTGGCTTCTCATATCCCGACACTTTCACTCGATTCTAGCGACTACCGAGGCTTCCGGCTCGCAGGGAATACGGTGGCAGTGCCCACCGCGTCTTTGATTCAGCAAAACGCGCCTGTGCTGCTCCACGTGTTGCGTTGTTTCGGCATTGACTTTGGCATCGATCCCACAAGCTTCCTCGTCGGTATGAACGCTCGCGAGATGGTTGTGCTTCTGCTTCACATGTTCCAAATACTGCCACAGTTCATTCCCAAGGCCACGATCGAGTTCAAGGGCGTGCTAGGCCAAGAGATGGAGAAAACGATCGAGCTGAAGAACCCGAGTAACCGTGCGATCCATTACCATGTTTTCTTGGACGGTGGTGAAGAGAGCGACTTCCGGATCGAGTCGAGCAACGTGACGCTGGAGCCTGGGAAGGTTTTGGCATTCGTCGTGAGCTTCAAACCCAAGTTTTCAAAGAAAGTGACAGCGCGACTCGTGTTCCAGTCAGTGCGTGAGACACTTTCGAACTCGGCCAGTGGCGCCACGATGGTTTTCTTGTTGGCGTCCAACATCACGGCCCGCAAGCCTGTGCGCGTCATTCAGATCGAGACGAACACATACGACAAAATGGTGCAGGAGCTCGTCGTCGAGAACCAGTTTTTGGCGCACGCGAACTACAAGCTCACGATGACGCAGATGCCTATGGCGGCCAATGGTGCGTCCAGTGTCAACAGTGTGGGTGCTGCTGTGGCACCAGCACCAGCAGGCGCTAGCGTGGGAGCTCCCAAGGGAAAAGGAGCCGCGGCTTCTTCGAAGGACTCATCTTCCTCATCGCCTGGATCATTTTTCGGCCAACCGCTGGCTCCTGGACGACGCAGCTCCACGCAGACAAAGCCTCGAAACGGTGAAGAGTGGAGTGCTGATCATGCCTGGTGTATCGCAGCCCAACAGCCCTTTTATTTACCGGAGTATGGTGCTGCTGCGATGGCGAGTGCTACTGGTTCTCTTGCTGCCGAAGGAGGAGGAGGTGGCACCGGCGTTATTGTGGCGATCCGCAGCCAGTCATCGGCAACGATCAAGCTGGAGTTCCTGCCTCTCGTACCTGGGAAATACAAGTGCCAATTGCTCTTTCTGGACGAAAAAGTAGGTGAGTTTGTATACGAGATTCACGCGACTGCACACTTGCCAGCAACGATCGAGACGCTCGAGTTCCAGTGTGAGCTCAGCCCTGGAGTGAGCGGTACTACCGGTGCGACTGGTGCAGGAGGAGGTCGCGTAGGGGGCGGTGCGCATTTCTATCGTGAGCTCACTCTTCCACCGAAAAACCTCCAACTTGCCAAGGCGCTTGCGACATTTGTGGACCGCGCAAGTGGTTTGCTGAAGACCAAGCTGAAGGAAGGGCTCAAGAAATGCGAGGAGACCCACCATTCGACGTACGTTGTCGAGTTCAACTCGCCTTATTTCACCCCCGTGTTCCACGAGATGACGGTGAGCCATACAGCAAATGCTTCGGGTGGTGGAGGGCCCAAGGCGGCCAAGCAGTCAGTCTTATCTGCTGACATGCCGTTTACAGCGCGCACCGAGGCGAGCGGAGTGGGTGCAGCCAGTGGCGATGCTACAACGACCAAGACAACGGAGAAGACAGGCGGAGGTGGAGGCAGCAAGCACTTGGCACGACTGGGAACTCCCAGAGGTGGAGGAGGCGCTGGTGCCATGCTGAGCGCGACCCCGAATGCGGTGCTCATCGACTTCCAGCCCAAGTCCGCAGGATTATACACGTGCAAACTGTTACTGCGCTCACACAACACGGTCTGCGGGAGCTCCGACTGGCGCATTTACGACCTCGTCGCGAAAGTGAAGGAGCCAAACGTGAAGACGCTCCTAGAGTTCGTGAGTCCAGCTCGACACAGTATCGTGCAAGATATCCCTCTGACGAATCCATCAGATGCTTCATGGACGCTGAAAGCTGTATTCGGTCCCAGTGCGAGTAGCTCGGGCTTCTCTGGCCCATCCAGTATCCAGATTCCGCCCAAGAAGACCATCAATTACCCGCTGACGTTTGCGCCGAAGTGGATCTCGCAAGAGAAGACGAGTCTGACGCTCGTGAATCCATCGACCCAGCAGCAGTTTGAGTTCGAGTTGAACGGGTTTGGCGAAGAGCCACTCGCCCAGGACCACGTTGTTTTGCAGTGCCAAGCGCGCACGAGTCTCGTCCATGAGTTCGACGTCATCAGCTTTAAGTCGGACCCTCCAGGCCCACAGACCTTCAAGATTGAAAGCGACTTGCGGGATGTGGTCGGCGCATCAACCGTGGTGGTGCCTAAAGCTGGATCTAGCGCCAAGTACGCGCTCACGTTCAGTCCAATCGTCAGTGGCACATACTTCGGCTCCATCACATTCACGAATCTGCAGACAAACGAGTATATTTGGTACACGATCGAAGCCAGTGTTGCACCACCATCACCCGAGGCAACGCTGGACATGAAAACGACAGTGCGCGGCGCGATGGGTGTGGAGATCTCGTTGGAGAATCCTCTAGACCACGCAGTTGTCTTCTCAATTGAGCTGCAAGGCCGTGGTCTCATGGGTCCACCGACGATTGAGTTGGAGGCGAAGCAGTCCGGCATCTACGAGCTCGTGTACTCTCCGATGTTTCTGGCGATGGATCCTGAAGATGGTGCAGTGCTCTTCTCCAACGAAGAGATTGGGCAGTTCTGGTATGCTCTCCGCTTGGTCGCAGAGCCTACAGCGCCGACACCACTGGAGGATATGGCGTGTGCTGTGGGTGATGTGTGTGCGCAACCCATACTGCTGCAGAACCCGAGCGACATGGAGCTGTGGCTACAATTCCGTGTGACAAACATGCGCAACTTCTCCATCAAGGGTAGCTCCAGCAACTCGAACATCGGTATCACAAAGAGCAAGAGCAGCGGTGAAGGTATGGGAAGTCAGTCCATGGTCAAGCTGCCGCCGTTCGGCACTGCGAGCGTTGTCGTTGAGTACACTCCGTCGTCGTTATCAGACTTCGAGAGCTCGCGTATTGTGTTCTTCATGCCTGAGGTCGTGAGCGACTGGGAGTACGAGGTCAAGGGCAAGGGCCGTGCGCCTAGTGTGATGAAGCCTGTGCGTGTTCAATCCAAGGTACACGAGGCCGCGTCCTCGCTCTTCACATTCAAGAATCCGTTTGTGGATGCACTGCGAGTAGATGTCAAGCTCGTGGTCGATGATGGATCGAAGAAACGTTCCGCTGCGTCAGTTGCGAGTGGCTCGCAAGTATTTGATATGCTGCTAAAGAAATCGCGCGTGACTCTCGAGGGCTTCGGCCAGCTGCAGGTGCCGATCTCCTTCCTGCCTCAGTTTGTGTGCGAAGCCCACGCTGAAATCGTGATCCAAGGACAGGACGAGTACGCGGAGCTCGAGTGGAGGTATCCAATTCATGGTGTGGCAGAGGCGCCGCTCCATCCCAAGTCGTTTGTTCTTGCGTGCCAAGCGCGCGAGCCGCTGGAAAAGGTGTTGAGTTGCGAGCTCCTGGCGGTTCCGCCAGCATTCGCTATCGAAGACGAGACCATAAGCACCTCGTGGGAGATTGATAGTGCGCGCTTTGGCACGCTGGCGTCTCCAGAGGCAATCGAGCGCTCTCTGCGGGTGACTCCACTCACACCGGACACGACCCAGGGATGCACACTGCCGTACGCTGTGCAGTTCGAGCCGCTGCGACCGTATCGAGGGTCAGTGTACTTGGTGCTGAGTAAGAAGTCGGGAGGCTCGTGGCGCTTTGAGGTCGTGCTGGACGTTGGTGACCCGCCTGTTGACGATGTGATCCCGATCGAGTCGACGCTCAACCAGACGGCAAGTGTGACGTTTCAGCTGCGCAACCAGTTCCGCGCGCCAGCGCAGTTCCACGCCGAGTTCTCAGCCGGATCGTCCAGTGCCTTTACTGTGTATCCATCCGAAGGCACCTTGCCAGCGTTCGGGAGTGAGCAAGGTCTCAGCTTCGTGGTCTCGTTCACTCCGACAGGCTACGGCAAGATGCAGTCCGGGCAGCTGCTCATCCTGACGGAGGAGATGCAGTGGACGTTCAATGTCAAGGGCACGTACCCTGACATGAGCGCAAGCCTGGGAAGCAAGAGCCAGAGTCTCAGTAGCAGCGCATCACGCAGTCGATTGGGCATCGACTCGATCGGCTCCTCGTCGCCAGCGACAACAAGCAAAGGCAGTGGTAGTAGCAGCAAGGCGAGTCGCAGTACGTCAAGCAAGCGCTCTAGCTGAAGCCGCTAGCGACGGTTGAGGGGCCAGAAATCCTATTTTGACACTACCCCGTGGCTGATCCAGAAGCGGTTAACAATAGTCAAGAGGCTCATCCTTCCCACCTCTATCGCCTCTTCTGGCATCGATCTCGTGGCAAGAACACCCATTCCAAGACAACACGATTACCATGCTCGCGCTGTGGCGTCGCCTTGAGGTGCTCTGGAAACGCACATTGGTGAGCCAGCAAGGCCAGTACTCAGTTGAGCGTCTCGCAGCGCTGGAGACTTACTGCCACACGAGCTCCCGTCTACGTGTGGCGCTTGTGCTGCTGCTCACGCCGTGGCCCGCTATGATCTTGATCGCAGCCTTCGAGTCGGTCCCTCTCCAAGATCCTTCGGCAGGCTGGGACCACAATGGTGTCTTCTGGGGTCGGGTCTACTTATCTGTCCTGCTACTCTGCGAAGGAGCCACCGGCCAGGCGCAGCACACTCT
This sequence comes from Pythium utonaiense, assembly GCA_023334595.1. Taxonomy (NCBI): domain Eukaryota; phylum Oomycota; class Peronosporomycetes; order Pythiales; family Pythiaceae; genus Pythium; species Pythium utonaiense. The sequence goes on from JAADVE010000545.1 coordinate 12,941, forward strand.
CCCAGACCTACCGATCACAGCGTGGCAGCGGTTTGGCATCAGCACCGCCACCGCCGTCGTGTACTCTGGCACGCTGACGATTGTGGCAGACCAGTGGGTATTTCCTGTCCCTTTCACACTCGCCGTTGGCGCGGTCCCGTGCTCCGCCGTGTTCATCGCTCTCTTTGCGTTGGCTATCGGCAAGCAGTCATTCCGCACGACGCCACTGCTGGTCGAGTACTTGAAGCGGTTTGCCGGCGTGGTCAACGTCAACATGACCATGCTGATTCTGTATCCCGCGTACAACGCCATCTTCACGTCGATGCCCGATCGCCTCCGGTATGTGTTCGTAGTGCTGATGCCTGCGACGCGCCTCACGCTCGTAAATACCATCGCGAATTGCTGCGACTACTGGCCCGATCTCATCCCGGTCACAGCCGTGTTCACCGTCGAGACCTTCAACGCATTGTTTGTCGCCATGTTCATGCAGAACTCTGGACGCGTGAATACGATGGCCGTCGTGTTGTTGTTTGACGCTCTCTTGCTCGCGCGTTCGCTGTACAACATCCGTCGTCGATTGTCGGGTGTAAGATTTCTGCTCCAGCAAGTAAAATTTTTTACGAGTGAGCTACCCACGGATCTCATTGCTGCCGTGCGGTGGCTCTGTCTTTCTCCAAGTGAACTTCCCGATTCAACTAGGGATCTCATTCGTATCTTCGATAGTAGACCGCTGTCTTTCAAGGCCTCTGCCGAGGTCGCTGACTCGCTCAGCAAATTGCACGGTTCAAACACCCGTCTAGCCAGCCGTTCCATCCCAAGCAACGCTCGGTTCCCTCAGGTGGTTCCATCCAGGGAGACACCAGCCCCAAGCAAGGCGTGGTCGCTTTCAGCCATCGTCCCAGGACAAGATTCTCAGATAACTCGCAAAATCCCTCAGCAACACGATATCAAGACAGAGTTCACCCAGGACTCGCTGAAACTGTTGTTTCACTGTGAGTACGTCTATCTGGCTGCCTACGTCAAGTGCTTCGTGCCGCTTATCTTCGTCGTGACGCAAAGCTTGCTGCGATCTTTGCCCAACGCAAAGTACTACCCGTACTTCAGCACCGCTGAGGCTGCCACTTTTGACAGCGTGATCGGCTTTGTCTCCATGTACGGAGGGCTGGAGGTCGTGCTACTTCTCGTCATACACTTGGTTTTGCGTGGAAGTTGGGGCTTCGGACCACTCTATCAGCTTGCCTTCACACTGGACTCCCACATGCCAATTGTGCAATCCAGGCTGCTCACCAGCATCATCATCGTCTACCAGTTCTCTATGATACACCTCGGTACGTTGGCTCCTCGCGCATCAGTCGTCAATCCAGAGACTTATACTCGTCTTGATGTTCAGGTGCCGACTTCTCCTTTAAGTTCGCATGGATCCACGAGAAAGCAAGCGCCACACGGCCACCAGCAGAGTGATGAATGGCGTCAACTGTGAGGGGAGCGATGGACGCTATACTACTAAAAAGGTCTCCAGTGTCACAATCTCAACATGCCTGCGCGAGCTGCCTGTGCGACGACGGTAGTGTACCAAAATAGCCGAAGCCACTGCCCTCCGCTCAGAACAGCAACAGTTTAACCACGTCGCGAGCTGCAGTGTTCGTGAGATGGGTGCCCTGCCGGCGCAGTACGCGTCTTCTCGAGCAATGGGAGCGTTGCAAGGCGTCCTTGATCGCCTGGAACAGACATACCATAGACTCCAAGTGAGCCGACGAGGAGCGTACTCTGTGGAGCGATGTCTCGCCTTCCACGACTATGTGACCAAGCACTCAGCTCTCCATGCGTTGGGCGTGTGCCTCATGTTCCCCATCCCGTCGCTTCTGCTGCTACTGGCGATCGAAGCAGCGCCACTCAACCCGCCAGGAGACGGCTGGAAGACCGACTACGCATTATGGGCTCGCACGGGCGTCTCTGTGGCGTTGATTTACGCAGCGATGGCGGAAATTGCGCAAAACGTTGTTCCAGAAGTCGCGCTTCCCATCAGCAGGCGGATCGCGATCTGCACGGTGTCCACAGTGATGTATCTTACGTTCCTGGGCGTGTTAGCCGAGTACTGGCGATTTCCCATCCCATTCATGATTGCCGTCGGTGCAGGCCCGTGTTGTGGCTTCTTCCTCGCGACGTGGGCCTGCTTCGTCGGCTTGACGCACCTGTACAATCTCCCAGGGCTCCGCAAGAGAGCCATTTCCTTCGGTGGTCTTATCGTCGTCTTTGGTCTCCTCGTGGTGATTTATCCGACCTACAACGCCGTCTTTGTGTCAATTCGAGAGTCCCAGGCCGCCCAAGTCGGCTTCATCCTCGTACTGCCTCTTCTCAAGCTCGTGCTGCGCAACGTCACAGCGAGGGTTTGTGCACAGTGGGAAGACCTCGTCCCGGAGACGACAATCTTCACTGTCGAAGTATTCAATTCGCTCTACACAGCACGGAGTATGCTGAGCAGCAACTCGCAGCTTGCGACGGAACTGCTTCTCCTGATCGACTTGGCGTTGGCAATACGCACACTGCGTAGTCTCAACGCACACGCTTCTACAATCGAAGCACTGGCGAAACCGATTCAGGTTACCACCGGACAGCCACACCAAATACTCGGCTCATTGGTGCAGCGCCTGGGCCGATCTGAGTCCCTTAGTCACCTCGAGTTTGATTGCATACGCGTGCGAGGTAGCTTCCCGCACAAAGTTCTGCCGTCACCAGTTCGAGACGCGTTACTGGACACTATTCTCCTCCAACGCGAGCAGACAATCGACGGAAATGCAGCACCAACACGAGTAGTCGCGTCGACCAGGTCTTCGTTAGCGTCTCGAACTCGCAGCTTGACATCTGTCGCTCCTGAGGCCAGTCCACCACCCCCAATGACGGCGACTCTAGTTGATGAGACTGAACTCACGAAGAGGACGCTCCAGTTAATGTTCCGGTGCGAGTATGCCATGCTAACCGAGTATGTCGAGGCCACAGTGCCGATGCTCTACCTCCTTTATCTCGTCGCGCTACACCACCTTCCGAATCTACCTTTCTACGTCCACGAGGCATCCATTCCAGCGTCGCAGCTCTCACGAACGTTTGCCATTATAGCTCTGTACACATTTCTGGAGCTGGCGTCGCTTGCCATCATCCAGAGGCTACTACGGAAGCGCATGGGATTCTCTCCAGTCCACCAGCTCGCTTTCGTTTTAGAGACGCAGTTCGCCGTCGCGCAGAGCAAGCTTGCAATGTGGATGGTCATCGTCCCACAATTCACGCTCGTCCACTTTGGCGCGGACTTTCCCGCTTTACTGCGGTGGATCCAAGGGGGAAAATGGACGCAATGATGGAGGCACAGAGAGAAGTAAACCGTCAGTGAACGGTGCTGCAAGTCGCATTGAGGGAGATCAGCCTCCCTCACTCCTACCTATCTAACTAGCCGATTACATGACGCTACATGACTTCACGCTCGATAGTGTTGTCATGGTAGCCTCCTTCGGCTGTAGTGGTGGCATCTGTGCCTCCACACTCTGCCGACGAATAGTGCTTCTGCGTCGAGTTCTCTGGGAATCCTCTGCTTCATCGAGTCTCCTCGTGCCGACTGTGGACTGGCGTCGAATCGTCGACGGCCTTCGTTGGTTCGCTTCGATACCGGAGAAATCTAGCCGCGGCGCAACCCTCAGGGGTTCAACGTTGGGAAGTGAAGGTGAGGCCTTCGACTCAGCCTGTGCAGGAGCGGGCAGATCACCTGAAGGCAAAGCGAGAGGCGCTGAAGGTCGAGCGGAATACTTGGAAGCCACCACTGAGTGGCCCGGTGACAGGAGTCTATCGCAGTCGATGGGAGACAACGGATGAGCGAGAGCTGGCGGTGTCGTCTCCGTTGTTGCCACTGCAACGCGCATGCTCATCGGAGGACAGCCCTGCGCACACGAAGGCGTCGTCGCCACGAGCCATCGGGTGATGAATGAGAGGTTGATATCAAGGTATAATTAGCAACTCTTCTTTGCCTATTGCCTCTCTTCACGTGCTTGTGCGCGTGGCTTGTAGCGGGGGGGGGGGGGGGGGGGGGGGGGGGGGGGGGGGGGGGGGGGGGGGGGGGGGGGGGGGGGGGGGGGGGG
>JAADVE010000546.1:0-17017 GCA_023334595.1 Pythium utonaiense
GCATGCAGTCGACGAAGATGAGAGCGAGGCGGTCGCGATTTGCCTCATAGAGTGTCTGTTCGCTGAGACCAATGCTCATTACAGACAGCACTGTCTGGCGCAAGAAGCGGTACGTTCAATACCCAGCGATACGGCTTGGTGCGCTTGTCAGCAATTAACGAATGCGTGGTTCTCGCAGATCAAAGCAACAGCTGACCTTCTGTCCGTTAGTATATTCGACGCAGTTTCTAGTGCGATTCTACAGCCCGAAGTTGCTTTGGATCGAGAGCGGTTTGATGCCGAGTCATCTCCTGTTGCGGAAGTGAACGACCGACACGCAGCGAGGTGTCTCCCTCACCGAAGCCTTGAGAAACCTGATATGTGGCCCGACCGAAGTGGTGGCGCAGGCTCGCCAACGCACCGCTCTAGATCTGACAGTCATGCGGGAGATCGCGCGCGCACGAGTGTCATCAGGCGCCGACGGAAACCCGAGTTCAATGTGGTGGTCAAATCCAATTTAGTGACGATTCCACAGGTGATCACGCTTCCTGAAGCGGTCGAAGAAGAATGCGCCGTAAGTATTGACCCTGCTATTGGGGACAAACGATGGGCCACAGTGTAGTAACCCACGTACATTTGTAGGAAGACAAGGCGTGGAGGCTCAAGTGCATGAAGGAACTGAATGGAGAAGGAGGGAAGACCACGTCTAAGCTGGGAACGATGTCCAAGTGGGCAAGTTTCACCCGACGGCCGTCAGTAGTCGAGCCTCGAGTGTCATTGGAAGTGGAAGTGATAGATAACGCTACCCCATTGCTACGTCAAGAAGTCTCAGGAGTAGCCTCCGCGAAAGCCGTCAAGATGAAGTCAAGCTTAAACACGTTCTCTGCTATCTCCACGCCAAGTGCGCGGCAAGGAAGTGCAACGTCCACGTCTTCACGAGCCAAGGATAAACTGCTTGCAGGCGGCTCCAAGCGACCGAGTCTAGCAGGGTCGCAATCCGCGCCAGCCCTCGCGACACTTGAACCTCGCAAAGGTAGCGCCTTGCAACTGAACGATGCTCTCTCGCGCAAGCGCAGCGTCATAGGCACACCAAACTCGCATCTCCAGCACGGATCGTTGTCGTCATCATCCGCAGATCTGAATCCGTGGCGATTTGACTCGGAGGACGATCCAGACAGTGCATTTGCTCCGGATATGATGGTCGCTAGCGCAGCTTCCATCCCCACGACCATCTCACTCTCCGCTGGTGTTGGCTTCACGTACGGCGAGTCCACTGTGAAAGGACCTGAGCGTCGAGAGAATAACCACACAATGTCGCGCAAACGCTTCGAGGTACAACCTTCTATCTATCCCAACCATTGATCTCTGTTGCTCACTATCAGGCTGTGTTGTACAGCTCCATCAGCGCCTCACTACCGACTACCTCATGCAAGAAAGCATGCTTCTGCAGCCGTCACTATCGCCCACGTCGGGCTCATCACACCACCCTGGCTCAGTCTCTCCATTGTCGACGCATTCACAGCATAAGCAGTCACCGCACAAGCAGTCACCGCGGCCGTACGCTACGGTACCCCCTGATCCGATTCCAATCCCTTCCCTTTCTCCCATCGCCAAGGATGCTCTCGTCATTCCTCGAAATGTAAGTCTACAAGCAGTTGAAACCCCAGAAGTGATCTCGGGGCTGACGTTGCGAGTGTGTGTTTCGTAGCATTTGACTCAGTCTTCGTCGACCCCACACCTTCGTGTGCGGAACTCGAGTGCTCTCAAGCGAGGCGAGACAGAGTCCACTACATCCCTCCCAGTTGCTTCTAGCGACGAGATCGAAGCCCTGCGGCGGATACGGCCCTCGACAGCGCTGGGTGCAGTCGTCATTACTACACCACGCAAGCTGGGAGCGAAGGCGAATAAAAGCGACGGCCCTCGACCGAAGACTTCAGCAGGTAGTGCTGCTACGATTAATTACTTGAGAGAGTTTCCGAAGCCTCACGCAGGAACCATCAAGCTGAATGCCAAGAAGAGTGGCGCTGCACTAGATCCTGCAGCCGATGTCGACAGTGCGAGGCAGCGCATGGCCTGGATATCCTAGCTCGGACGAACAGCAAATCAAAATGGGCGTCTATTGTTTCATGGGTGCTCTTCAACGTGAAGCAGTGCAGTCTCTTTTTCGTACAGTATCCTACTACGTGGACAACGCGGCGTCCTTGTTCATCACGAAGCGCGTAGTCTCCCAGTACATCGGCTGGATGCAGCTCGCACTGGCGGCAGGTGCAACGAAAGCACTACTGCCGACCTGGGACTGGTACACGAACCGCTCGTTCGCACGGTTCTCCACCGCTCGCTTAGCCTTCTCTGAGTCACGTTGCGCATAGAATTCACGCAACGCGATCTCCGCCTTGCGGGCATTCTCCAACCGCGTCACCTGCTCAAACGTTTCAACGTCGTAACGCTCCTGCGCTCGAAGCGGAGCGATCACGACGGGCTCTTCTACCGGCTCAGGCTCGTACGAGCGGTAGTTCTTGCTGCTCTCCTCACTCGTCTTGGCACGTGACAGATAGAAGTCCCGCAGTGCCTACCGTCCACCCAAACCAGAGATGAGACCTGTGATCACAGACAACAAACACAAACTGCCGTAGAGCTCCGTACGTACCTCGCGGGCACTCCGCCGTCTTGGTGATGTGAAGACCTTTACATTCTCCTCGCCTCCGCCAAGGGCACTCGACTCCAGCGCCGCCTCGATAGCATCTTCGAAGCCGTCGTCCATCTCCACGTGGACGTCTGGCAGCTCAGGCTCGTCCGTGGTCGCTGCAGTGGCCAGGTCCTCCCACTCGGTCGCGTCGTTGGTCTCACCATCCTCCTCCTCCTCGGCCATCTCCGCCTCCTCCGCCGTCTCAATGAGCTCTTCGATGGACCCATCCACCGAGACGACGTCGAAGCTCTCGGCGCTGTCGAACGAGTCCGTGCGGCGCTTGCTGTGGGCCAGCGAGTGCAGCAAGTTCATTGCGTAGCTCGCCATCGTGGGTGGACTTTCTCTCCTGATCGGTGGGGTCTCTTTCTGTGCGAAATGCGTGGCCCAGCGAACGCGTTTGACGTACAAACTGCGGCACAGAGCGTTGCTGTACACGGGCGACACACGCGGCGGTAGAGAGGAACACGCGCGCGTCGTCTGGAAGCGCTGTTGTTTACCGGAGCTGCTGATGGAGCTGCTGACTTGCTCGTCCCAGCTGGAAAGGAAGCCATTTGACACGCTTCGGAACACGCACTGCGACAATCCGATTAAGTACGATTTAGACATTTGTCTTGGATATTGTATCGGGGCTTCCGACTCAGATCTCATCCTCACCCATCAAAACGTGTTATCTCAGTAGATAGTGGCACTCGCGGGCTTCATCGCTTGGCCTCGTCGATGAGAAAGTTCGTCCACAGCTCGTTCAAGTTCTTGCCTTGGGTGTCCGTTGCTGCTGAAGCGGCTGCTGTGGAGTCGTGGTGTTGACTGGGTGTGGACTGGATGCCGAAGATGGAGGAGAAGAGTCCGCCTCCGCCGTTGCCTGGGATCACGACGTAGCCGTCGCCGAGGATGCCGGCGCGTCTCTTCTGTTCGTCCGAGAAGCCCATCATCCGCGACATCAACTGCAGCACCTCGTGCTTCTTGTCGCTCTCTAGGTACGAGACTACGAGCTGCGCTGCTAGGCTCTTGTCCAGCACTTCGGTCTCGGAGCTGAAGCGCTTGGCTGAATTCTCCAACGCCTACGGGAGAGAGAGAGGAGAGAGAGGAGACGTCTTGACATTAGAAACCCAACAAAGCAATGGAGATACAGAGGAACAGTACCCACCTCACGGAGCTGATCACACTCCAGAGTTCGCTTGGCAAGCACCTCCATGACACGGCGAAAATCGTCCTCTGAGATTCCGTTCGTGCCAGTAGTGGTGCTCTCCTGCTGCTTGCCCTGACGCAACTCTTCCAACGCTTGTTCCAACTCAAGAAGCCGCTCACGCTAGACGAACCGATGCATGTTAGCACGATGATCGACTGAAGTGCCCTGCTAGGTCGACGATCACTTACCTGGTGTTTGTGGTCTGTGCGGAACTGGAGCAAAACGTTCTCTAATGCATCCAGTTCTGTTTGTAATCGAGCAGCATCCTGGATAGCGATGAGTTTGTCGGCTTCTGAGGTAGACAGCCGAGCCTGGAGATCGTACAACTGCTGCTTGTCGTTGGATAGAACTTGCGCCTCCGTCGTCGCAACTAGCTCAGCCTTTTCTTCTTCATTTTTCTGCTTCACCGCCTCCGCTTCTTGCAGGAGCTGTAAATACCCTTGCTCGTACTCTTGTGTGCTCTTTTCCATGGCTTCGAGGCGTGACTGCAATTCGTTGTATGCAATCTGCAGATCTCTGGCTTCATCATCACGCCGCTGTAGCTTGTTTAGCTTGGTCTCTTGGTCGCGGCAGAGCTTGTCCAGTTCATCAATCTGCATACAGCATCAATCTACAACGTTAGAACAATCAAGGTGGAAGTGCTCCTGGCTCCTGACGTACCTCAGAGTGGGCATCCTCCAGCTCCTTTCCAAGATGCTGTAACGATTGCTTCAGCTGTTCTTCGATGGCCTGTAATTGAGCGATCTTCTGGTCTTTCTTTTCCACGACCGCCATCATTTCAGACTCGCGGTTGGCCAACGATGCATCGTTCCTCTGCTTGCTCGCCTGGACTCCAGAGAGCTGCGTCTGCAATGCGTGAATGGTCTTTTGGGACTTCTGCTCGTTGTCGAAGGCGACCTTCAGCTGCTGTTGGAGTTTAGTGACCTCGTCGGCGTCGGCTTTACCCTTGGATAAACGATGGCTCAAGCGTCCTAAAGTTGACTGCACGTCGGAGCAGAAGGCATCACCTTGGCTCTCGATCTTCTCTCCGTGCATCCCACAGAACGACACGACGGAAGCGTGCAGCTTAGAAAACCGAGACTCGATTTGGTCGATGTGGTTGCGGACTCGGTCGCACAGCTCTCCAAGTTGGGCAGCAGCAGCGGCCTCCGTCGTTCCGACTTCAAGAGCAGCACCACCGCGAGTCACAGCCTTCGACAGAACGAGGACAGCCTGCACAAGCGCCGGAAAGATCGATGTCCTCTCCCCCGCGCCGACACCAGCCCCCTCGCCTTCGCTGTCTTGCATCTCTGATGCTGTCTTGTCCTCGACTTCCACTGAGCGAGTTTCACGGAGCGTGGCGTTAAGCACCTCCAGCTGCATCACTCGCTGTTGTAATCCCTCGGCCTCTGCCTTCACTCGCGCAGCTTCCTCTTTGTCCTTCTCACGCGCACTAATCAGCTCTTGCTGTGCGCTCTCCTTCTGCTCCTGAGCCTCAGCCTTCATTTTTTCTAGCTCAGTCTTCAGTCGGGCGATCTCGTCATCCTGTGAATCCATCAACATCATGAGTACGCATGTAGACCAGCTCACACACCCGCACAACAGCTTACCTTGGCTGCAAGACGCTCAGCCACAGTTGCGTCCCCGCCATTCTCCGCAACCGGTGCCGACGGCTTCCCACTCGCCTCGAGCTCGCGAATCTACCAAACCCATTTCAGCTCTCTCCTTCTTTCAGCTCCCAGGCCTCCGCATCGCCAGCGACGCACCTTCTCCTCCAGCAGCTCATTCTGCTTCTTCTTCTGCAGCAGCGCGCGCTCCAGCTCGCTGATGTATCGCTCCTGCTCGTCCTCCTGCTCGTCGTCCTCGTACCTCTGGTCCTTGCCATTGCTCGACCCCGGCGGCTGGCCTTCCGTGGGCGCGACAATATTCGTGAACCGCGACCACAGCTCGTCGCCTAGCTGCGCTGCACCGCCGCCCTCTCCGTCTTCCTCAGCCTCTCCTGTGGGCGGCGCCACGATCTCCGCCACGCTCTCCGCGTACTCCGTCAGCCGCGACCACATTCCGCTCGGTCTCTTGTGTGATGACTTGAAGAGCGGCCGGACCTGTTCGAGTGAGCAGCTCACTAAGTGCGCATTCGCCCCTTAAGTTCGTCTCCATTTCCAGAAAGGCACGAATCTGAAGAATGGCGGCGACGCGACCTGGCGTGGCGCTGGTGACGGGCGGCAGCCGCGGCATCGGCTTCGCTATCGCGCAGCAGCTCCACCGCAATGGCTGGCGCGTCGCTCTGACGTCTCGGGATCTGGATCGCGCTGCCGAAGCGGCGACGCGTATCCTCCACGATCCTACTACCACAGGAGGCCATGAAGCTCCCGCCATTCTGCCGCTGGCGTACCAGGCACCGAGCAGCTTCTCTCCATCCGCTGGCAGCGACCCCGCAACTGCAGCGCAGCTCGTCGCGCAGGTCAACACGGAGCTTGGCCCGGTGAACGCGCTGGTGAATGCTGCTGGAATCTCCAAGGATAGTCTGCTGTTGCGGCTCAAGTCGCAAGATCTCGAAGAGCTCCTGCTCACCAATCTCGTCGGGCCCATTGAGCTGAGCAAGGCGGTGGCCAAGACCATGATGCAGCAGCGCAACGGTGCGATCGTGAACATCGGGAGCGTTGTCGGGTCCAGTGGGAATACCGGGCAGACGGCGTACAGTGCGTCCAAGTCCGGTCTCATCGGTGTCACGCGAACGCTGGCCAAGGAATTTGGCAACCGCAACATCCGCGTGAACCTCGTCGAGCCCGGATTCATTCAGACAGACATGACTGCGGCTATGGCTGACGCTGCGAAGGAGCGCGTGCTGCAAAACATCTCGCTGGGACGGCTCGGAAGCCCCGAAGAGGTCGCGAACCTTGTCGCGTTCCTCGTCAGCGAGCAGGCGTCGTACATCACAGGCCAATGCATACGCGTAGATGGAGGACTCGTGCTGTAAGAAGGAGGGATCTAATCAATACCAAACATTAATGAAGATCGCTTGACCTTAAGGACGAGACATTGTCGAGCCGGAGAGTGGTACGGGCTTGACGGAGCTGGCCGCATCGCCAGCTAGATTCTGCGTGGATGGACGGTAAGAGTACACTTGAGGGTGTGCGGAGGATCTCCGGTGGTGCGCGATCTGGGCTTCGTTAATCTCCTTGTTCAGCCATGTGATCACTACAAGCCACACAAATGGTGAGATGCGAGGTCGTTGATGTGCACGAACGGCAATCAAACTCACCTTGCTGGTTTGATGCCAGCAGCTTGTTGCTTTCCTCGAGCTTCGTGCTCAGCTCACGCACTCGATCTTTCAGTGTTGAGATCTGCTCATCTCGCTTGCGAAGATCATCCCGCGCGGCCTTGAGCTCGTTTGCCGTCTCATCTCGCTGCATTTGTTTCTCGTCGATGAGCTGCTCTTGCTGCTTCATGATCTTGCCCTTCATTTTCATCTTGCCCTTCAGTGTGCGATTCTCATTCTGGATGCGCTCAATGATCTCATTGCCCTGTCCGAAACATGTCATTAGTTTCAATCTCACACGTGCGATTCTTCACGCAACTCGTACCTTGTTGATCTCGGCAACGCTGAGCTCAAGCTTCTGTTGCAGGCGAGCGTGGTTGTCGCGGTACATTTTGAGCGACTCCTCGATCTCTTGCTGCGAATCATTGTATCGTCAGCCGAACAGTTCGCAAAATCCTCCGAGTGTCACGGACTCACCTTGTGGACCTGAGCACCTTGTAGCAGCTCGGTCGTCTTGGTGATGACTTGCTCCTTGTCGACCACTTGCTGATTCAGGGCTGCCACCTTCATCTCCAGTTGATTGATCTGCTTTTCCTGCTGGAACACTCTCTCATCGAGCGACTTGTTTTCAACACGAAGGGATTGCAGCTCGCTTGACAGTGTCGACTTGCCACTCGAGAGATCTTTGGACTGCGTCGTGAGCTGCTCGATCTGCAACTCGTGCTGATACTTGGTCTTTGATAGCAGCTGCACCTGCGCATCACTCTCTTCTGCCTTTCTCCGAATAGCTTGTAGTTCCTCCTCGTACTTCAGTGTGAGGGCTTCAATCTTGGCAGTCAACTCGTCTTCTCGGGCCTTGAGCAGTCTGCTTGATTTCTCACGCTGCCAACCAGTGCACAGACTCCATACATTTAGACGCGAGACCACGAAAAAGAGGCTGTTTCCTCACTCACCTCCGCATTCAGATCGTCCGAGAACTTCATCTTCTCCCGCGCGAGTTCGCTCTCAGTCTGCTGTGTCAACGTATCTAGCCGTTTCTCGAGCTCACTCTCGTGCGACTTCGTGCGGCGCAAGTCGCTCGACGTGTGGTTCAGGTTAGTACTCAGCGCTTTCTTCTCGCCATTCACTTGCGCCAGGCGAGCAGCCAAGTACGCCTTGATAGAAGCGTCGTCACCAGGAATGAAGCGAAGCGACAAGTGCGTCAGGTACTTGAACGGGTTGGTCTCCACGATACTGAAGACCGAGTCGCCCTTGGCGTCGCACGTGTTGAGCACCGCGAGATAGCTGCACAGCACCGAGTCAGCACAGTCATCAAGAACAGCAGCGCGGAGATACCCGTACATACCTGAGAGGCACGGGGCCCTGCGACCGCGACGTAGCCTGCTTGAGCAGCGTGTGGCCCTTGGTCTCTTCGCCCCCAGCCTTCTTGCTCTCAACGCCAAGCTCGAGCTCGCTCTCGTCCTCGCCACTCTGTGCGTCCTGCCGATCGTCGCTATCACTGGCGACCGTCTTGCTGTCCTTCAAGCAGCACTGCAGCAGCTCGATGAGGTTGTTGGGGAAGGTCTGGAAGTCCACGAGTAGCCGCTGCTGCTGCTTGAGCTCGTGGAACTCCTCCTCCGACACGCTCCACAGATACAGAAAGTACGGGTCCGCGCCGTCGTCGTCCGTGATCTCCACGCGGAACACGCGCTCCTTCTGGTTCTTCGCGGCGTTTTGCTGTCGCATTTCCATCGCCATCAGTCATTTCCATCCAGCCATATCTCCGCCCACAGACATCCTCAGAGAGCCAACGCACCCGCACGCCATGCAGCAGACGGATCGTCAGCGGCTGAAGCTTCTCATCGCGGTCGGGATACTGCACGAGCACGTGGAAGCGGCGGTCGAAGAGCGGCCGCTCGCGCTCGAAGGTCTCCATTTTCACGCGCTTCGCACGAGGCACTCGCTTGAAAATTCCAAACTGCGCGCCAACAAAAGGTGACGCGAAGGTCGCGCGAAGGAGTGATGGTGCATCCTTCAGACAACCTTCGTGCCACCTCCAACACTTCAACCTTCCAGGAAGGGGAAACGCACCAACCAATATGGGACGGTTGCCGCGCGCGAATATGCGTGGTTTCCTCGGCCTCTGCCGCGTAAAAGCCTGCGTGATCATGCTCCTATTTTGCGTGATTCTGGTGTCGGTGAATGTGCGCGTCGTTGGAGGCGTGGAGACGTCGTTTTCGCGTTTTTTCAACTACGAACGAAGCGCCGACATGTCGGTGGATGAGGCGCCCGCGCTCGGCCTCGCGAACGCGACGCTGCCGACGCCAGCGACGAACGCCACGAAGAGAACCAACTCCACGAAACGCGCGACCAGCGGTAACCCGAACGCCGTGGTCCGTAGGGAGAACTACAATTCCGTGGCGGCCATGCTGCGGTGGAACACGTACTCGGTCGTGTCCCAGTTCGGCATGGAGGCCGGCGCGCGCGTGTCGCTGGAGATCGCCAACGTCACGTACGCGCCGTTCCCCACGTACTACTCGTCATTGGAGGTGCCTGTGGTGTTCACGCTGTACGACATCGACCAGTGGCGGGCGTACTCGGTGCTCATGCTTCGAGATCTGCCGCTCAAGTCGCCCACGATCCTGTGCCATTACCCGTCTGCGATGCGGTACACGCTCACGGAGAAGCTGTTCCTCCGACGCAGAGGCAACGAATCCAAGACCATCAGCGTGTCGTTCGAGGTGAAGAAGCCGAGTCTGTACACGCTGCAGGTGCAGGTCTGCGGCGATGTGAGCGTGTACGTCGCTGGACGAGCGAGCATGGTGAACCGAGGATACGACAACAAACTCACGGAGCATCTGGCAGTGGAGGAGCTGGGGCTGCTAGCGCTGTATAAAGGTACGCAGGGCAGTCTATTCGTTCATGGACACGGTTGCAGCGCGTGACGGAACGTGTGTGTGTGTGTTGCTCGCAGCATTGATCGTGATATACTGCATTTTCACGTTCCTGTGGATCGTCGAAGGTTTCAAGCACCGCAAAACTACGTCTGTACGTACTAACGAAGACTGCGTAGCCGTTTTTTTGTGCTGGGACTCACTACGCTTTCCACCGCCCAGAAACTCGCACACGTGTTTCAGATTGCTCTCCACATGAAGACGCTTGAAGCATTTATCAAGGTTCGTCACTGCATTGCCTGTGTGGGTGATGAGTTTTAGGACTCATTCTCTATGAGCTGGTGCAGTTGTGGTTCTATAGAGAGCTCAGCATGCAAGGCCGTCGCGATTCCTCCTTTCAGATCGCCCAGCACGCTGCGGAGAGTGCAGCCAGTGCGATGCTGCTGTGGGTTTTGCTTCTTGCAGCGCTTGGCTGGTCGTTGACGCGCGATGCACTTAGCTATCGCGAGTGCCGGTTCATTTACTTGAGCTTTCTTTTCTACTTCACAATCGCTCTCGTGAGAGCGACCTGTGTCTCCGATGACGATGATATCTGCAAGGCCTACATGCTCACCGAGTATTTGATCAAGTCCATGATGATGTTGGGGGTGATCGTTGCACTCAACTTCACTATTAGCCAGTTGCGCCTACAACTGAACGAAGCGCGATGGAACCACCACGTCTCACCGCTCATGTATATGAAGCTCAACCAATTCCAGTACGTGCATGGCACGTCAATGGCACATGTGACGCTGTTCGTATGAAGCTAACGGATGGTGGTATGCAGGAGCTTTCGATACATCTTTCTAGCTTATCTTCTCATACCGACCAGTCTGCTCCTCTTCGAAGTGAGTACCACAACTCATTCATCGTGGCTGGCTTCCTACGGAGACTCATCACAGCATCACTAATCGTACAGATCATTGTCATCACACCACCTGGCTACTGGCGATACGACTGGGTGAACGACATGCTCAACGAAGCTTCAACTCTCGTGATTTTCGTCAGCGTCGCACTCAATCTTCGCCCCATCGACGTGTACATTTTCTCGCATGTACGTGTTGTTCGCTACCAGGAAATGCATCATGCTGCATCTAATCCACCCTCTCTCCCAGATCTCCCGGGGAACCAACACTGGTGGACCAGCGACTGCCGACGCTCCACATTTGCCTAACTCTCCCATCGGGGGCAGTGTTGTCGTCCCTCAGAATACTGCAGGCGAAGAAATCCCAGGTTCTGAGACGGAAGTCGCGATGGAGTCCAACCGGCGACTACTGCAGCAGTACGGATCGTCGACATCTCCTCCGCCGTCACCTCCACGATCACCACCATCACCTCCATTAGCCCGTCACATCCATTCGCCTTTCTCGTCACCGAGTATCATGATGCCACCTCTAGGAAGACGACTGATGTAAGCTAATCGAGAAAGGTACGGATGAAGTGATTGAACACATTTTTATACAGAATCAAACGCAGTGAGCATTGCATGTGGCTTGCTCTCCACGACCAACGAGAGTATAGGTGCATTCTTTGCAGTTGAGCTGGACACCGCGCTGCTGAGGCCTGGAGTTGGCTTTCCAGTTACTTGGCTGAGTCGCCTCAACCACGTGGCTGTCGACTTTCCAGTCAGCAGCATCGAGTCTTTGAGCTGGGGCGTTGCCTGCACGAGATGAAGAAGCTTCTTCGTAGCAACATCGAACTCCCGAAACTCCACCACGCCAAGCGTCCCGTTGACGAATAGCCACGTCGGTTCCTGTTGTACGAGTTGCTCAAGCAGCAACTCCGTTGATTTGGGGCCGATGTCAAAGACCCGGTGCGTCCAGTCCAATTCAGGAAGCACAACAGGTTTCGGAGACGTTACGGCCGAGTGTTCAGCATCGTCGGCTCCGTCAATTGGCTCCAACAGGCTCTCGCTGCCTTCCACCACACTGGAATTGCCAATCGTTTCCTTGGTCACGTCTGCAAGGCGAATCCAAGTCTCCGGAATCTCCTTGAACTCCACGAGACCTCGCTCGCCGTCGTAACTTGATCGTGGTTGCCACGTGTCAATCTCTGGGGGCTCGTCGAGTGGTTTCTGAATGCGTACCTTCGGCTTCTTCGTCTTCTTTTTGCGAGAGGAGCTGTCGTCGTCATCGTCATCTTCGTCTTCTTCCTCTTCTTCTTCCTCATCGGCTTCGTCGTCGTCACCATCATCATCTCCAGCCACGATTGCTGCGTCCAGATCCACTCGCGAATCCCCAACGACAAAATCAAACGGCAAGAGAAGCTCCACTTGTTTGCGGTACGCTTTCTGGAGAAGTCTCTCGACCGGAGCAATCAGTCGCTGGTACTCGTAGCGAGGAACCGGTTTTCGCTCGCGTTTGATCGACTGAATGACCTGCTTCGTGTGGAGAACGCGGAAGATGGTCATGGCTAGATCGCCAACCAAGTACACTGTATGGACTCGCTCCAGAAGACCGTCCAGCAACCGCAGCTTTCGTTCCAAGCCTCGACCGCCTACCACAGCCTTCATGGGCACGCTGGTCGTCGCGGGTGTCGGCAAGTCTCTCTGGAAGACGGTTTGCCACTTGGAGAAGGTTTGCATGAGCTGAGGGCCGACTAGGACATGCTTTGGCGCCACTACCAATGGGACCTCTTCCACTTTCTCGCTATCTTCTGTGGGAGCTGGCGTCTCCGGCCGCGTCACTTCTGGCGGTGGAGCAGTGAAATAGACGAAGGAAGCCTCCCACCACGACTGAGGAAAGAAGTCAACGATGAGCACGTTTCCGAGCTGAGCAAGCCGTTGACCGAGGGCTTGCGCGGCCACCATCTCAAGCGACATTCCAGGAACTACCTCGATGTGATCGTCTTCATCCTCTGCTGGATCCGGCCCTTTGGGTGTTTGCACTGGTGGCGCCCCCACCAGTGATTTCTTCTTGTCTGCCGCAGGAGGAGTTGAGATCTTGGCTTTATCAGCTGGTGGCGCAGCACTTGAAGTATCCGCTGACTTTGTTGGCTTCAGTACTTGTCGAGCGAGGGCTCCGAGATGATCGATCAGAACTACGCGAGGCTGTCGTGGACTCGTCTGCGTGGGTTCGATCTCGCCCCCTGTGTCGCCACTCTGCGTCTGATCTTCTCGACACGAAGCCTCAAGCTCTTCCAGAGAGCTACAGAATTCAATCGTCAATCCACCGGGAAGTGCTCGCTGCACGACCGAGTCGACTCCACGGAGTGAGAGAAGCCTGTTTCGCTTCTGCTCGAGTTTTTGACGCATCGTTTCGATCTCGACAGGAGACGGTGGCATCGTGTCGTCAGTGCCGCTACTCGCCTTCTCTGCAGCCGCTCTAGCTGTGGCAAACGTGATCTCCATCTTCTTCATCGCCTTGTTCATCGGAGGTGAGCTCAGCTCTGTGACCAGGACCAATACGGGGATGGGACCTGGAGGCATCATAGTCTCCACTAGCGTTTCGATAGACTTCACAGCGTCTCGGATCTTCGAAGGCACGTGGGTCTCGTGGTCCAGCAGCTTCTGGGACAGCTTCCACTCAAGAAACGTACCGTCAGCGGTCTGGGAGAGCGTGAACCAGTTCGCAACATCCAGGTCGACCTGCAAAAAGATCAGCGAGGGCTTCTGGTTGTTGAGTTGTGCTTTCGAAGCGCTTAAAAGCACTGGCAGATCGGCGAAACTCCTCTTGTGGGAGAGTGCGACACTGTGAAAGTGGCGTTTTGCGTTCTCGAATACTCGCTCTCGCTCCTGATCAATCGCGAACGACTCGTCAATCGCTCGGACAAGCAGCGGCCCCAGCAATGCACAGGCTTCCTCTTTGGCACCTTCACTGCGGCTCTCGCTTCGCATACGAGCGATTTCGAGCACGACGGGTGTCTCCCCAGCCATGGAGGCAAGCTTTTCAGCCAGTGTCTCCGTCAGTAGACGTGGTTCATACGGGGAGATTTGAGCGGCCGCAACAAGACTCTGAAAGTCATCATGGAAATGCGGCTCCAGTGCACGTAACGCAGCCTGCTGCTCTTCTTTCTTGCGTGCTTTTGTACCGAGAATCCTCTCCATCAAGTCTTCTTCCTCCTCGTCCTCCTCGTCCTCCGTACTAGCACCTTGCTGCTGACGCTCTGCGATTTGCTGGGCCTTGAGAGCCATGAAACTGGTTTCCAAACGGGAATCGGCAGCCAGCACAACTTCTTCGAGTGTCGTGAGCTTCAGATCCCAGTCCAATGGGTACACACCCAATGCTGACGGCGCGTCCGCTGTCTCGCGAGGTGTGGAGGGAGCAGTTGAAGGCACTTCTTCGATGCTCACCTCTGCAGACGGAGGCTGTAGAATCGCTAACGCTGAATCGTAGATTTCGCGGCTTGCCGCCATGAACTTAGGGCTGTACTGGACACTTTCGTAGGCACCACGACGATGGCTATCGTAGAAGAACCTCGCGTGGTCATCCAGCTCCGAGAAGTCAATGGAGTATTGTGGGTTCACTTTGTGGATGATGTCGTGCTTAAGCACCTGCTCCGCCATGAATCGCATCTCCGCCTGAGCTGTTCGATCACGCAGCTTCTCCCTTTGAGTGCTTGCCACGTAGTTATCCACTGCAGTGCATTGCAGCCGCACGCATGCAACAGCCTCACGCTTGTTTGCGAGGTGGGGAAGCGGTGGATCAACATCTAACAGCCACTTTTCCAGCCACGTCCCAGGGAGATTGGACTGAAACGTGAAGACAAACTCGATCAATTCACCTGGCAGAACGACACCCTCGCGTAGTGAAATCGAAGTCCACGCGATGCGATGAGGGGCTTCCAGAGGACTTGGGTGGTGCTTGGTGAGGCGAGGTCCGATCTCGGCATCCACGACATCCATGCGACGCCACTGGAACTGGAGCGACGTTGTGCCGTTGTTCTCCAAGTACACGTGCTGCTGTTGGGGCACATCGACATCAATGAAGAAGCTGAGCTCCAGTGGGCTCTCATTGCCCTCGATATCGTCATGCGAATCACGTAGAAACACCCGCATACTCGGCCCTTTTATTGGTCGGCTGCGGGCTGTGTGGCGCGACCGCGCTGTCGAGCGACGCGAGTTCAATCCGTCGGCGTTGTTTTCTTGGTCTTCCTCATCCAGTGGCAGCAGCAGTGAGCGTGTAGACGCTGTTGCGTCGAGAAGCTGGTTGTTGTCGTAGTCACCGAACTCCGCTGGCTGAGAAGCCGACGCCCACTCGAAGAGATCCACGGTATCGACACGCAGTTGGCCGCTTTGGCTCGGCTCGACTTCGTGTGGAAACAACGCGTTGAGCTGCTTCTTGAGACGGCGTTTCTTCCTCGCTAACGCCTCCATGGATCGCCTTTCCAGCGTCGTCAGTGGTTTGTCGTGACCCAGAGCCTCACCGTTCTCTCCAGCGCTTGCCAGTGCGTCTTGATAGTCCAGCGGGCGTCGCACGCGAGGCTGGAGCTTGGAGCTCTCGCGGATCGGGCAGTACAATCCACTGAAGATGTTTCCCACGGGAACATACCGTGTACCATCGCTGCGTAAGCTCACGAGCCAAAAGTCTTCACCCACTTTCTCAGAGAGAGGCATCGCCCGCTGCAGCGCATCGTACATTTCGATTTGCTCGCGGTACTCAGACGCGCGGCTCATCACGAGCTGCTTCTCCGACTTGCCCAGCTTCTTGGACGTACGGGACTTGAAATCCTCCCACTCGCGATTAATCTGCTTCCATTTCTTGAGCACGTTCTGCTGCCGCTCGTAGGCGAGGCGCTCGTGGATGGGGAGTGACTTTAGCCACTTGCGGTGCTGCATCACAGCTTCACGTCTCTGCTTGGCGTCTCCAGCC
The DNA here is from genome assembly GCA_023334595.1 of Pythium utonaiense. Taxonomy (NCBI): domain Eukaryota; phylum Oomycota; class Peronosporomycetes; order Pythiales; family Pythiaceae; genus Pythium; species Pythium utonaiense. The sequence goes on from JAADVE010000546.1 coordinate 15,812, forward strand.
TCTTGTGCTGGTGGTGTCTCAAGCTTGGAATTACTGCTGGTGTTGCTGTGGATCGGGAGCTGTCCCATCGTACGTCGCTTGATCAACACGGGAGAACCATTTCCGCTCGCAGGCGTTCCTTCAGTTGAGGGCGGATTCGACTTCTTCTCGCTCAAGAATCGCTCGTAGAGTTCGACGTCGACTTCGCTTCCCAGCGCAGCGTACGAGTTCAGCTTCACGGGCTTCGCCTCACGACCGCCATGGTGGTGGTGGTGTCCACCATGGCTGCTTGGGTTTCGTCCTGACTGGGATGTAGAAGAGCTCGTCGACACAGGAGCCACTGGGGCGTCCGGCAGGTTCCGAGCGACGATGATGGTGCGCGTGCGCTTACCGCTGGCATTCGACGCCGCCGTCGACGGCTTCAGCGAGCCCACGGACTGCGCCGAGGGCGATGAATTCATCGGGCTCCAATTGCTGCAATGGGGACTCGTTGCCTGGGCACTGGAAGCGACGCGTCTCTTCAAGACCCCGATTCCTTCATGTCGACCACACAACGGATACCCTCGATCTCCAAGAGCTCAAGCTTCAAAGGAAATGCCCGCGTGGCCGCAGTACGGTGACCGTGTACCGCTATGGGATGCTGTGTACAAGCAGGACAGCAACGCAGTGCAGCAGATCTTGGGCAGCGTTGCTGGGCCGCAGCAAGTGAACGTCCAGCACGGGGTGATCCGTCGCATTTTCTTTTGGAGCCAGCGAGTGAATGGACTGACCTGACGATACACTGGAGAAGCTGTGGATGCAGACGAGTGTCCATCTTGTCGTGTGGAAGGGGAACGCGAAGATGCTGAAGGCACTGCTGTTCTCTGGCGGTGATGCCAATGCCAGAATGGTGCGAACCGCATATGCAGACAAGGGATGCACCGTGGACTGACGGGTCGGCGTTGCTGCTGGCAGATCAACGGCACGACCCCTCTCCACATCGCAGTGGAAATGAAGCGCAAGGATATGATCAAGGACCTTCTGCTCGTGGGTGCGGACCCAGTGCTTCGAGATGTGCGTTCAACCGAGCCTGTGATGTAGGAGAACGGTGGGCTGACGATTGGTCATGTGTGTCCACCAGCACACGAACAAGACAGCGATAGCGATGGCCAGGGACTTGAAGATGTGGGATGTCGTGTCCTGGCTGGAGCAAGCGGCTACAAGTCTACCTTTACAGCGAGAGCTGAA
>JAADVE010000547.1:0-16999 GCA_023334595.1 Pythium utonaiense
GGAAATGGGATCCGTCATCACCGCGAGATTCATCAGGTAGATTGTGGACTCGATTTCGCGGCCTCGCTTGTCGAGGCACTGCATGCTGCGCTGCGCCTGGCGTGATGCCTCTGTGTTTCGCATCACTAGGCATTTTTCTGGCGCGTCATGCAGCCCGCGCAGCATGCGTACGCTTTCTCGTCCAAGCCGTGGGAAGGTCACCAGGTTGATGCTTGGTGCGTGTGTAGCCGTTCGATTGAACGTGTCTGTTTTGGAGCGATCTCTCACGATGATCGAACCAAACCAACTGATCACGAGCCGTGATTTTGGCCATAACAGACCAGCCGAGTAGGGTACGAGTGTTCGAGAGCTCAGTTCGATTTGGAATGGCAGCCGCTTCCGACTGACGCGATTGAGAAGCCACACGAGCGACGCGAGTGTGCACAGTCCCAGGACCGCGCTTATGAGGCACTGTGCGTCGACGGTGGAGCCGAAGAACATGTTGTCGAGCATGGTTCGTGTGTTGACGTCACCCTCGTTGCGAAGCTGGCGCATTCGTTGGCTGGAAAGCGCCTCGTGGACTTGGATAAGGCGTGAGTCGCGAAGAGCGAGGGAACGGTACTGAGCGAGGATAGTAAAGGATGCGACGAGACTAATGAGCATCTCAGGGACACCTGGAATGCCGTGCGTCGGAGACCACACACATCTCGTGCTCGCAGCGAGGAGAAAATGTCCGATGAAGCTCAGAATCCAAACGGTGCGCATCGAGACACCGCAGTGACGGATGAAGTCGGACGCATTCCACTGGAAGAGGCCCATGGTCGACACAAAACGCATCGAAACCAGCTCGTATATAGCCGGTGAGTCAATCAGGTGCGCGACCATGTACAACGAAATAGGGAAGCTGGAGCCGTAGATCACGACTTGGCTCGGGATGAGAAACAGCGTGCGAATCGTGGTGAAGCACTCTTGGACGATGCTCTGCGACTTGTGATGTTGGCGGCGAGCGAGCGTACAGATCATGACGAGCAGCAAGACGCGAACCCATGTGTACGTCTGACCAACAACGCGCATCGTCGCAACCAGGCCGTACCAGCTTTCAGCGTTAATCACGACAGTTCCCGCCTCGTATCTGTAGTCGTCAATAGCGACGGTTGTACAATCGGATCCATCGCAGGTACGGATACGCGTGAAGGTGACCACATCAGCAAAGTGGTGCCCTTGGTTGGTGATGCTACCACGCGCGGAGTTCTCCATGCCATCGAGAACAAGCAAGTCTATTGTGTGGTTCGGGTACATTGTCTGGAGCATCGCTACTCGCTCTGGGATGTGTTCCCACACGGAGAAAACCGGAGTCTCGCCACCACTTCGCCAGTTCGTCCAGCTCTCGTCACACGAGTATGGGCGCTTGTTTGGGTTACTGCCGAGGCAAAGCGACTTTGGCAGAGACTTCGTAGCTGGATGGAGCTGGTAGTAGATGGCTTGGCTCGTGCGCTTTATTGTTCGCAAGAAGAAGAGAGGAAACGCGTAGTGATGCAGCCGATCTTTGAAGATGTTCTCCGAACGAAGAGTGAGGGGCTTCGGATGTGTCACCAGTCGTGTTTTCGAGCTATCCGGATCCCATGGGCGTGTCTGATGCTTTACCACAGCACCAACAAGCGAGTCCACCATCGTGAAGACTGTGCGAGAGCTCAAGCCCTTTGTCTCATCACACTGTTGTTTGTACAGAACGCATTGCGACCACGTAGAGACGTCCAGGTGTTGAGCAAAAGCACGCATTGTGATGGACGTGGTATCGTACTTGTACAGCCAGTACGCCATGGACGAGCTCGTCGCGTTTGCTCGAGTCAGGTGCTGCGCCAAGTAGGACGTCGGCTTGAGAAAGAAAAACGTGTCGGGCTCGACCACGCCGAGTCTGTGGGACACCGCTATGTTGCGCAGTCCGAGTCCCGTGCGCACCACGTCGGACAACAACAGGAAGTAGGACACCAACGATATGAAACAGCGAGACCAGGAGAAGGGCTGTTCGCGATCCAGATTGGGGCTCACGTGAGTATCACGGTAGCGTGAAAGGATGCTGCGCAGCGACGTCGGTCGTTTCTTGGGCAGGTTCCTAGTGGTTGGCGACCGTGTGATGGGAGACATTGGCTCATCGTCGACGTGGACGCGTCGACAGGGCACTAGGCCCATTGCCAAGAGTTACTGTTTTGACCTGTTGCGCTCCTTGGCCAGCGCACACACCACCCAGAGAACGGGTATTTTTGTCCGTCGCACTGGTAGTCAGGACCAGGGTGGGAGCACATGGTAGAGATATAAACACCGGCGATGAAGACCACACGCCAACAGACTCCCAGCTGATCACCCACACTGTAGCAGCTCCCACCACGCCACGTCCTTGGAATTAACGACGTTAAGCAACTGGAGTTCGTGGAAGTCGACTGGAATATCCGTTGGCGCGACATCAAGCGCGTGCGGAAGCAGAAATCGTTTGCAAGTCACAGTGGACTCGTAGTTATCGAGCAGCCGACCGATAAAGAGTCGCAGTCGCAGGAACGTCAGCGGGTCGGTCATCACAGCGAGGTTCACGAGGAAGACCATGGACTCGACTTCGCGGCTGCGCCTTGTGATGCTGTGCATGTCAAGCTGCAGCTGAAGCGAAACCTTGGTGTCTGTAATGGCTAGCGCGACGGAGTTGGTGTTGCGGTGGACCTGCCACGCGAAGTTGCGGATCCGCGAGAGCCCACGGAAGGGCATCGCTCGCAGGAGATACGATGCTGTCTTCCACGACGCCGTCACCCGCTCTGGTGTCCTAGGGATACGGACAAAGAACGCAGCGTGCCAGCACACCACAAGTCCATTTGTGAGCCACAGTACGCCGGCTGAGTACGGCACGATCGAGCGTGAGAACAGCGACATGCGATAGCGTACGACGGAGGGAAACAACCGACCCAGCATGCGCGAAAGCGCCATGAGCAGAAGGAACAAGAGCAGCGAGCTCATGAGGCACTGCGGGTCGATCGTCGAGCCCAGAAGAAGCTTGCGAAGCGGCGTGAGTGGACTGGCGTAGCCCATCGCGTGCCACTGGTGGTTTGCCGTGCTGGAAACAACCTCGTGGACCTGTAGGATTCGCGTGCTTCGCCACGATGTCGATCGAACCTGCGCGAGGATCGTGAGACTCGCAACGAAGCTGATGGAGAACTCGGGTATGCCTGGAAGGCCGTGGATGGGAGACCAACAGCGCTTGGTAAAGAGCGCCAGGAGAACGTGGCAGGCCATGGCCAGTGTCCAGATACTGCGCATGGAGACTGCAGACAAGCGAATGAAGTCCTCTATGTTGAGGTGGAAGGTCCCCAGCGTCGAGTTGAATCGCAGCGCCAGCAACTCATACACTGCTGCAGAATCGAGCAAGTGCGCGAACACGTAGCAGCCAATGGGCAACACGGAACCATAGATCACGACCTGGCTCGGGATAATGAGTACCGTGCGTAGCGTAGCGACCGCTAGCGACCAGCCGCTCGCATTTGCGTGTTCCTGCATGTCGTGGAGGGCAAAGTACGTGCCCGCGAGCAGGCAGATGAGCCGAACCCACGCGTACGCCTGGCCCACGCCGCGAATGAAAGCCACGATGCCAAACCAGTTGACGGCGTTGATCGTCATGCACGCGGCCTCGTACCGGAAGTCGTCCACCAGCACCGTCGTGCAGTCCGAGGGTGAGCGACAGTCGCGGACGCGAGTGAACGTGACGACGTCGAGCAGCTTGCGGCCTTGGAACGCGATGCCTTGGCGCGAGTAGTCATCGGCTCCTTCGATCAGCACAACCTCTAGCGTGTGGTTGGGGTACGACGCGTGGAGGCTGGCTATGCGAGCTTGGATGTGCGACCACACCGTCCCGTTGACCTGTGCACAGTAGGCGTTCTTGGTGACGTCACATAGCCGCTGGTACCGCGTCCACAGGTCGTTGCAGAGGAACGGGCGGTGGCTCTTTGTGTGGTGGCGCCCACAGAGCGACAGCGACGGACTCGTGCTGTCGAGTCGGTAGAGCAGTGCCTGCGTTGTGCGCTTGACCGTCCGCTGGAAGAACCACGGGAACGCAAAGTGGTGGAGCCGGTCGAACCACTCGTACTCACTGCGCACGACTACGTGGCCTTGGGGCGTGCGAGCCACGCTTTCGACCATCGCGTCGATCATTTCGAAGACCGTGCGACGCGGCAACGTGTGACTTTGAGTCATCGTCGAACACTCGCCTTGGTAGAGGACGCAAGCTGGCCACTGCGGCGTGTGGAGCAGGTGGACAACGGAGCGCATGCTCGCCGACGTGGTGTCGTACTTGTACGCCCACACGGGGACCGGCTTGGTACTGGTCAGGGCATTAGATGATAACTCTCCCTGGGAGATCCGCAACAAGTTGTAGGCATACGGTCCAAAGTGCACGATCGAATCGGGCTCCAGGAAGCTGAAGCCGCTGAGCGACTGCGAGTGCACGCCGAATCCCGAACGGACGACATCGGACAGCAGCAGCGCGTAGGAGAAGAGCGAGATGAAGCAGCGCGTCCAGGAGAAGGGCTGAGCCGTCTCGAGCTCGTGGCTCTGGATGCGTTGGATCGTGGGCAGCGAGGGCGGGCGGCTTAGGCGATGCGTGCGGAGCGAGGAGCCACGCTGCATCAGCTGCAACGGAGCGACGCTGGGCATGGAGACCGAGCGACAGAAGAGCGGACGCTGAAGTCATAGCCGAGCGTTAACGCCGCGGCTATTCGCGTCTCCACCTCTACTGCCGTGGGAGGGAAGGTCTCCGCTGTGTTCCAGTCGAGGCGTCTCACTTATAAATACGCGTGAGCAACGGCCGCCACGGACACCAGCGACGGCATTGAGACACTGCAAGCGAGAGCCGCAGAGACGCGGCAGCACACGCGGCAGCAACGAGTGTCCCAAGCACCACGGAGCCGCGGGGGGCTAATGGAGTGGAGAGCTCCTCCGCTAGAGACCGTGGGAGGATGGCGGGGAGGAGCGACTGATTGATTGACGAGAATGATGGTCTCTCTTCAACTGGCATAGAATTTCGGAACACTTTTGCCGCACCATCGAATCATCTGCTGAGTTTGGTTCTGTGCCAAACACTCCGCCTTCAATGTTCTCGCGGAACATGTCGGCCGCCTTATTGCTTTCGGCAGAGACATCTTTCGCGCCGCACATGTCTCGGTCTGTGTGGAGAAATACGGATGTCGGTAGCTTTTGCTCTGACCGGAGCACGAGTGCAATCGGAACACTCGGAAGCGTACAACAGCGATGCGCCGTCATGAAGTGGAGACAAACTGCCAACAAGCCAAGTTGTTGGATGCGAAGTTACAACCCAACAACGTGCTCTAAACGTGATGGTAACCAAGCAGTAAACAGCGAACAAGACCATAACGGCGGCGCCCGTCTTTCCGGTCGACGCCTTCGGTTCCATCCGGACAAAACAGGTCGGTGAGCCATAGTGAACGGTACCGCGTAGTGTACATATGTACGTACAGTCTACTCACCGAGTGGGCTTGACTTCTCTACTGCTTGGGTATTTACAGTACAAACTGACCTCCGGATCAAGCTGGTGAACAGTGCTCCAGACTGAGTGAGGTTCTGAAGTGAAGCCACTTCCGGAGTGGGTGCGCTCGTCCCAGTGTGGGTTCTTTTTGAGCCGTTTGGGTTCTGTGTTCTCATTGGCTGTCCCAGACAGGCCCGATTTTGGGGCAGACGGTCCATGCACGACGATACCATGTGGTCCACAGGCGCGTTTATGCACGACACCGACCATGTTTTGAGTTGGGAATCCGAGTGGGATGCTTACCTCAAAACCTAAAATAAGGCGCTTTTTTGCTGAGTGGAGATCCCTATTCCACCAAAATCACAGAATTCCCCCCAATTTACGACGTATTACGACGAAAACACGGCCTCCCGGCTGCCCAGAAACCGGGTTTAGCGCTACTTTTGCGTCACATCACCTGCCACGGTGGATATCCATGGCGGTTTTACGCTCTCTGAGAGGGAACGAATGGTGGCAGACGAGCGCTGAACACGGCGTCGTGAAGTCAGTTTTCAAGCCAATGAAAACCGCGCTGCAGTCAGTCAGTCTTCTGCGCGCGAGCGAGGTTTTAGGGTTAAGGTTTTTCCCGTCCAGGTCACAACTGAACGGTCCAGCTGTTGCCGCACTCTCCGCCGCACCATCACACTCTGTCTTTTGTGTTCTGTGTGGGCGTCTGTATGCACGAGACCCACCCGTTGCTCCACCCGCCGTCGGGTTCCGCGTCCGAGCGTGAGTCGGAACCGAGAGCTGCTCCGCAGCGACACGTCAATTGGCCATCGCTGGATCATTTCTCAAACTTACTCCAAGTCTCCGCATCGATCCTCAAGCACTCGACCAAGATGACCACTCTCCCGTCCCCACAGTACACTCAGCAGCTCACGCCTGGCGCGTCCACGGTCGTCACGGAGCTTGGCTGCTTCGAGCGCTGGTTCCAGGTCGGCAAGGTGCTGGCCTACGTCGTCGGCTCGGCTCTCTTCCTCATCGGCTCCATCCTCTTCTACCCTAAGTACGCCACGCTTTGGGACGGACAGGGTGCGGTCGTGGGTGCGTGGACGTTCTTCTTTGGCTGTATCGCCTTCCTGCTCGGTACGCACGGCGACTTCATCGACGCGATCCGTGCCAACAACACGGGCTCGCCGCTGGTGCGTGTCATCAAGGCCTACAACGCCGCGCTGTACTGCGCCGCCGCCGGTGTTTTCATGCTCGGCGCCGTGTACTTCCTGCCAGACTACTACGTGATCTCGGCCAGCCTCGGCTGCTGGTCGTTCATCATCGGCTGTGTCATGTTCTGCCTCGCGTCGTTCATCGACCTGGTGTTCCTCTCCATCACCCACGCGGACCGCAAGACCAAGGGCGTGAAGCTGAGCAACCTCATCTCCTGGGCTGGTGCCGTTGCCGCCGCCTGCTTTGCCGGCGCCGTGTTCTTCATCCTCGGAAGCTGGTTCTACCTGCCGCGCTACATCGCGCAGGAGGATGCTGAGCTCAGCACGCACTACATGAACAAGGCCATTGACTTCTACACCATCGGCAGTGTATTCTTCATCTTGAACGCGCTCACGCAGTTCCCAGGTCTGCTCGCCAAGCTCAAGGCGGGCAAGAAGACGCCGGCCCCTAAGGACAAGGAGGCCGCCGACTTCGCGTAAATGGGCCCTGCAGACGTCCACGTCATGATGTAACATACCGTACCATTCCTCGACTGCCTTCTTCAGCGAGAAAGTGCTAGCTGGATAGAAACACTACTAAACGCTGCTGACGAATATCAACCGCATCACCGTTTTGATCCAACCATCGATACTGCTCCGTGTCCCCATGCAATCTCGGATTGTGCTCAACGAGCACGGTAAAGCACACGTGCAGAACATTCTGCACCTGTACTCTGACACATCCAGGTCACCGCAAAGGGCACTCTGTCCAGGTTTCATAACAATCCTACTGTAGATCGTTTCCGTCCGCTGCGCAGAACGGCGGAACCGTTGTTCTGCATGGTGTGCGTCCTTCATGGGTACAGTTCAGCTTCCCACCTTCAGCTCTCGCATGTCGCACCAGCAAGTCTGGCTGGCATCCAATATCTTATGTTGCTGCAGCTGAAACTGAAACCTTCTGCCGTTCTGATGTTGCTTGTGGTGTCGCCCACACCATCGCAGTGAATGTCGCACGAAGGTAGCGCGTAGCTCTTCGCAGTGTGGTTGGTGGCGACATCTCTTCGCGCTCCATCATCCGCCGCCATCTCCATCAATCAATCGCTCCGCCAGTCGCCCGGTCGGACTGATTGATCGCCCCTCCGCTCCACCTCCTCCGCCCGTACCCATATCCACATCCGCAGCCATGAGCAGCTCCATGGAAGGCCGCAAGCGCCGCCTGGACGTGGGCGACGTCCGCAAGAAGCGCAAGAGCAAGTTCACGGACTCGCGCGACGAGGACGCCGGTCCGGAAGACCTCAGCGGCTCGGCGGACGGCGCAGCGCTGGCGGCCACGCTGCCCGAGGACCAGAAGCGCAACCCGCTGACGGGCGGCGCGTTCTCCGACCGGTACTTCAAGCTGCTCGCGCAGCGCCAGAAGCTGCCGGTGTTCGGGTTCCTGAACGACATTGAGGAGGCCGTGCGCAGCCACCAGGTGATCGTGATCGAGGGCGAGACGGGCAGTGGCAAGACCACGCAGATCCCGCAGTTCCTGACCAACATGGCGCTGCCGAACCCGTCGGGCACGCCCAAGATGGTCGCGTGTACGCAGCCGCGACGAGTGGCCGCCATGAGCATCGCCAAGCGCGTGGCCGAGGAGATGGATGTGGAGCTGGGCCAACAGGTCGGCTACACGATCCGATTCGAGGATGTGACGTGCGCCAGCACGAAGCTGCGATTCCTCACGGATGGTATGCTGCTGCAGCACGCCATGAGTGACCCGCTGCTGTCCAACTACTCGGTGATCATCCTAGATGAGGCCCACGAGCGCACGCTCAGCACGGACATCCTCTTCGGTCTGCTCAAGGAGGTCATGCCCAAGCGCCCCGACCTCAAGGTCGTGGTCATGTCGGCCACGCTGGACGCCAAGAAGTTCCAGGGATACTTTGACGACGCGCCGCTCATCTGCGTGCCCGGCCGCACGTTCCCAGTCGAGACGTTCTACACGCCTGAGCCACAGCGCGACTACGTCGAGGCCGCTGTGCGCACGGCCGTGCAGATCCACGTGTGCGAGGACGAGGGCGACATTCTCATGTTCCTCACGGGCCAGGAAGAGATCGAGACGGCCTGCCGCCAGATCCAGGCCGAGGCTGACGCGCTCGACCAGCAGAAGTACGGACCGCTCGCGGTGTACCCACTGTACTCGACGCTGCCACCGCAGCAGCAGCAGTGGATCTTCCGTGACGCACCGAAGCCGCGCTTCCCAGGAGGCCCCAAGGGCCGGAAGATCGTCGTGTCCACCAACATTGCCGAGACCTCGCTGACCATCGACGGTATCGTGTACGTCGTGGACCCGGGCTTCTCCAAGCAGAAGGTGTACAACCCGCGTATCCGAGTCGAGTCGCTGCTGGTGTCTCCGATCTCGCGTGCCTCGGCCAAGCAGCGTGCTGGTCGTGCCGGTCGTACGCGTCCGGGCAAGTGCTTCCGCCTGTACACGGAGCGTTCGTTCCTGAACGACCTCACGGAGCAGACGTACCCGGAGATCTTGCGTTCGGAGATGAGCGGCGTCGTGCTCACGCTCAAGCAGTTGGGCATCGAGGACCTCGTGCACTTTGACTTCATGGACCCACCAGCCCCAGAGACGCTCATGCGTGCGCTGGAGATGCTGCACTACCTTGGCGCATTGGACGACGAGGGCGAGCTGTCGGAGCTAGGCAAGCTCATGGCGATGCTGCCGGTGGACCCGCAACTCGCCAAGATGTTGATCTCGTCGGGCGAGTACCAGGTCGCGGAGGAGGTTGCTACGATCGTGGCGATGCTGTCGGTGCCGGAGCCGTTCGTGCGTCCAAAGAACGAAGGCAAGGAGGCGAATGAGGCCAAGTCCAACTTCGCGCACCACGATGGGGACCACCTGACGCTGCTGAACGTGTTCCACGCGTACAAGCTGAACAATGAGGACGCTAAGTGGTGCTACAACAACTACCTCAACTACCGCAGTCTGCAGTCGGCCAACAACGTGCGCGAGCAGCTCCTGCGCAACATGCGCCGCCTGGAGATGCCGTCGCGGTCGACGCTGGACTTGCAGTCGCCGGACTACTACACCAACATCCGCAAGTCGCTGGTCTCGGGCTTCTTCATGCAGGTGGGCCACAAGGCCAGCGCCGGCGGCCACTACGTTACTGTCAAGGACAACCAGGTCGTGCACCTGCACCCGTCGTGCGTGCTGGACGGCAAGCCCGAGTGGGTCGTCTACAACGAGTTCGTGCTCACCAACCGCAACTACATCCGCCTGTGCACGCGCGTGCAGGGCGAGTGGCTCGTGGACATCGCGCCGCACTACTTCGACCTGTCCAACTTCCCACCGGGAGACACGAAGAAGGAGCTGGAGAACCTGTACCGCCGCCAGAACTACTCGGGCAGCAACAGCAAGAGATAGAGCCGCATGAAGTCCATACCATCCACCACCACCACTTAACCACGCACACTTCGTATATAGATCTCGTTACCGGTAGCCCACGTCTTCCTCTCACTCGCTCGTTATCTCCTACTAGTACGCACGGCGCACAGTGCGCATCTTGTGCTGCTTGAGCCGCTTCGTGCCGTAGCCGCTGCGCGAGTCCCTCGGCTTGCGCACCCGCGGCTCTTTCCCCTCTGCGTCCTCCTCTGAGTCCTGCTCCTCCTCCAGTACCTCTACTGCGCTGCCGTTGTCAGCACGCAGGTCACGGATGGTCTTCCGACTGTTCTTGGCGTCTTCGATTGTGCGGGCCAGAGCCAAGTCGCCCTTCGTCACGAGACTCGTCACGAAGCCCTCCTCCCCCGCACGGCCAGCACGACCTGCACGGTGCACGTAGTCCACGGCAGACTGCGGAAAGTCGCACATGATCACATACTTGACGTGGTCAAAGTGGAGCCCTCGAGCCGCGAGGTCCGTGCACACGAGGATGTTCATCTTGTCATCGTTGTGGAAGGCCTCGACCGAGGCCTCGCGCCGCGCCGGTGGCATGTCGCCGTGCAGACACAGCGCCTGGAAGCCGTGCTCACGCAGCATGTGGTCCGTCGCACGCACGCTCGCAGCATTGCGGCAGAACACGATGGTCTTGGCGTTTTGAAAGCGGCGCATGACCAGCGCCTCGCGCAGCGCCGACTGCTTGTGCTCTGGCGCTGTGCGGATGAACTCCTCACGCAGCAGCGATGGCGTCTGGTGGACGTTCGCGTCCGTCACGAGCCGCAGCTCACCAAACTTCTTCTTCACGACCGTGTCGAGTGGCGCACGCAGCGTCGCGGCCACCAGCACGGTCTGCAGACTGGCGTTGCGCTTGGCCGCGCTGTTCTTCACGGGCGTGAGCACGGCGTCGAGCTCGGCGCGGAAGCCCATCTTGGCGTCCAGCAGCGTATCGGCCTCGTCCAGCACCAGCGTGTGCACCCGCGAGAGGAACAGCTCGCCCTTGGCGATGCACTTGGACAGGCGTCCGGGCGTGCCGATCACCACATCGAGGTGGCGCGCCAGCGACTTCTGCTGGAGCTGCTTGCGCTCGCCTGACGTGACCACACAGCTCGCGAACTTGGCGCTGTGCGCGAGCCGCTTGGCCACGTCGCCCACCTGTAGCGCAAGCTCTCGACTGGGCAACACGACGATCACCTGCGGCCGCGCGATGGTCGCGATGCACTTGAGCTTGTCTTCGGGCGCCAGCTTGAGCTCCTCGCGGTGGAGCTGCTCGACCAGCGGCACCATGTACGCCAGCGTCTTGCCCGTGCCCGTCTGCGCCGTGCACAGCACGTCCTTGCGCGCCAGGATGGCCGGCACGCTCTTGCGCTGGATGCCCGTGGGCTGCGTCACGCCCATCTCGCTCAGCGCCGTGACCAGCTCCGCGTGGAGACCGAGCTGCTCAAAGCCGTCGGTGGACGTCGAGAACTGCACGGCTGCGCGCGCCAGAGCGTGGCGCGTCGCGTGGGTGGGTGCGCATGATGAGAGAGTCGCTGGGAGCCGCGTGAGACGCAGCGACGCGCCGCGACGGAGCAGCATCTTCGCGGTCTCGTGGGGATCTGCTCGTGTCTTGAGTGCTGGGGCCAGTGACCAGTGAAGGAAAGGATACAGCGATGATGCACCTGTGTAAAGTGATATTCGAAGTATCGAATACCAGAGGGCGGAGGAGGACCATCACTCTGTATTGAAGTACAATATGTTGAGGGGGACAATAATTATTGCGCACCGCATTGGCACAACCGACTGCTCGAGCAATAATGACGGAGAGGCTGCGGCGACGCGCTGCTGGGAATGGGAGAGCGCAGGCCGCAGGCGGAGGCGGCGTGTTCATGGCGGTGCCTCCAGTGGGGAGAGCGGTGGCCGTGATGGGAGCGACGCCGCTGCAGAAGACGCGCGTGCTGAAGCGCGGAGTCGGCCATGTGGAGTCCGCGTCCAACCAGTCGGAGGGCGCGAGTATGGACAGCTACGTGCAGGAGAAGCTGGCGTTCGATGAGCTGTTGCGTGTGCAGCGCAGTCGTGCGGAGGACGTCGGTCGACTGATCGGGCTGGTGGTGGAGGGCGACGCGAAAGAGCGGAAAGCAGCTACGTTCAGGGAAGAATGGCGCGTCGGTGAGTGCTGTATGGTGCGTCTCACGTGGCATTTCTACTATCTACGAGAGACTGAGCGGAACCTTGTGGCAGGCCGCGAGGACGAGGTGCTGGGTCGGTTGAGGGCGGAGGAAGCTCGGGAGGCCAGCCTATCGGAAGCGGACCGCGCCGCCAAGATTGACGTCGTTCGCGCCCACGTCCGGTGCGTACGACTGCTCTCTGCTTTGCGTGATGGCGAGAGCTTACGATTCATGGATACTCAGACGCTCGATTCACCTGTTTCTCACTGCCGAGTCCATGACACCTCAGAAGACCAAGTTGTCAAACGATCTATTGTACGCCCAGCAAATGGATCGACTGCTGCGAGAGATGGATCGAAGCCACCCATTCACAGTCGTTCGACACGCAATCGCGGATGCGAGAGCCAAGTTCCAGCAGCTTCTGAATTGTTTCAGTCAGCCAGCTAGCGCTGCCGTCGTGTTTGGACTCGAGTCGGAGCCACGTGGCACCAATGGCCAAGCAACGCTAGCTGCTGAGAGTTCAAGTGCTGGAGACACGGACGTCCTACATCTCTATGAAAATGTGGTGGACGCGAGGGCGGTAGCACAAGCACCAAAGCTCGTGGCGTCAACGACTGAGAAGTCCTCGAGGCGTCATAGTGCGCCAGCAGTTGAGAAGCCCAGTGCAGCGTTCCTAGGGAACTTGGAGAAACAGAGGGAAGAAGCCAACCGACAAGCAGCCGAGGCGCTTGCGGTAACGCACTGGCGACGTATGTGCGTGGGTCGCATTCAGTCAGCCTACTGGCGCCATCGAGAACGGATACGAAGGAGAGAAAGAGTGGAAGCAGTGCGACGGCGCGTGGAGCGGAGAGCGGCGACCGTGCTTCAAGTGAGTTTTCTCTATCGTAATGTCCCACTGACGGCAAAACTCACGAAGCCGATTACAGACGACGTTCCTTCGCAGGATTCGAGCATTTCGTTTGCGGGAAGATACCAGAGCCACCATGAAACTCAAGCATCAAGGCCGACGTATTGCACTCTGCTGCTTCTGGAAGCTGATCTACCCCAAAAGATGCGGCTCTGCGGCATTCGCGTTGACGCTGGTCGTCACAGACGAAGTAGCGGCAGCCATTGTTCGGTACGTTCCTTCAAGTGTATACGCTGAGGATGCCGATAATCAGTCTGACCACTGTGCTTGATAGTATCCAGAGCATGTGGAGGCGGGGGAAAGCTCAGCGTGAGGTGATCTTCCAGCGAGCGTTCTGTGTGATACGACGGAGGCGCCAACAACAACGGCAGTGGCTGCGGCGGCGTGCACAAGCAATGGTGAGGACTATCTCGTACATCGACTTGTTGGAATACGCACGCTGACATTTATTCTGTGCTGCCACCAGGCCACCGCACCACTCAGTCTCCGCTTGGCGGAAGGGGTCTGCCACATCGCCATAGAGAAACGCCGTGTAGAGCGAGAGCTGCAACGCGAGCACGCGCGTTTTACCGCCGAGTGGACGCGGTACGAATCACGACTGGAGAAGGACGTGATGAAGTCGAAGCTGCCGCCGGAGTGGATCCCTCAGCTGGACCCTGTGGGTGGCGAGACCTTCTACCTGAACGTGCAGACCACGAAGACCAGTCGCGAGCACCCTAACATGCTGCTGTGTCGACAGCTCCTCAAGAAGCAGAAGCTGCGTGCAGAGCAGCTATATAGCGATCGGCTGCGGCGACTGGAGGAGTACGCCACTCGTCTCGAGACAGAGAGCGAAGCCATGGTGGCCATGCTCTTTGAGAAGATCCACATGGCACTAAAGTGAGGTGATCTTCGCGGTTGACTGATGGCTTCAGAACTGAACCATGGGTTCTGCGTTCTACGGGTTTGTCCACGGGTGGGTTTGGTTTCAAGTGAGGCAGTTTGAGTCAAACTCGGCTAATATGGGTTGATGGGTTTGGTCTAAACCCGTTCGTGGACACGTTGTCCAGAGAGCATTTTATCGATCGGGCGACGCAGCATCCGAACGTCAGTCCATCGAGGTTTTTCACAGGTGGGAGTTCCGCTGTGATGGGGGAGTGGGAGAGGCCCGCCGCTGAGGTTTTATTGCCAGTTTCCTGGCTTTACGCATTTTGCCGCTTTTTGATCCGAATCATCGCAAAAAGAGGGGACTTTAGACCCTCGCAAGCCTTTCCGTCAAGTCGATCGCGTTCTGCGAGCAGGCGACAGCGCCCTGGACTCTTACACTCGGCGAGGAGGAGAACAACATCAGCCAGAGCACTCACCCGTGAGAGGAGAACAATCGATCGATCTCCGTGCGTGTCGGAACACCCTGCTCATTTCCCATTCCCTTGGTCGATCAATCGGTGATTGATTCTTCCTCGGTCTACCCCACTCCACACGTCCGTAGCTCTTCGTCTCGAGCAGCTCCCTGCCATTTCAAGTAGCGACCGTCGGCACCATGTACTCGTCGTACTACACGCCGAAGGACGGGCGCCAGTCCACGATCCTCACGGACCACGAGGCGCTGCGCCGTGATGCGGCCACGCACAAGTCGATCCAGTCGGACGAGACGGTGCTGCGGCCCATCGACCTGGAGACCATCATGTCGTCCAAGGCCGCCGTCAAGTACTGGTATCTGCACCGCCCAAAGACCATGGAGTACGTGCACAAGAACGCCACCAAGATCCAGAGCCTGGGCCGCGCGTTCGCCGTGCGCCAGCTGCGCAAGAAGCACGGCACGGAGTTCGTGGTCGCGCTGGCCAAGGCCGACGCGCAGAAGAAGGAGGCCGAGAAGCTGGCCGAGCTGTCGGAGGCCGAGCGCCAGGCGGCGCTCCAGTCCAACGCCGAGTACGACGCACGCGTGGAGGAGTCGCGCCGCCTGCGACGCGAGCAGGAGGAGCGAGAGCAGGCCGAGGAGCTCGCGCTGCGCCAGCGGCTCGCCGAGGAGGAGCGACAGCGTCAGGAAGAGGAGCGCGTGCGCAAGGAGGAGGAGCAGCGTCTGCGCGAAGAGGAGGAAGAGCGCCAGGCGATTGCCGCGGCAGCGTTAGCGGCGGAGGAAGCTGCGCGTCGTGCGGAGGAAGAGGCGGAGGCCGCACGTCTTGAGGAGATCCGCAAGGCTGAGGAAGAGGAAGCTGCGCGTCTCGAGGAGATCCGTCTTGCAGAGGAGGCGGAGGCTGCGCGTCTCGAAGCGATTCGCATTGCCGAGGAAGAGGAGGCTGCTCGTATCGCTGCGGAGGAGGAAGCCCAGCGTCTTGAGGAGGAGCGCATCGAAGCCGAACGTTTGGCAGCGATTGAAGCTGCGCGTGTTGAAGCGGAGGAGAAGGCGCGCAAGATCCGCGAGGAGCAGGAGCGTGTGCGTGCTGCGGCGGCGCTAGCAGCTCAGCAGGCAGCGGAGGAGGAGGAGCGTCTGCGCCAGGAGCAGATCGAGGCGGAGAAGAAGGAGAAGTACGAGCAGTCGCTGTCCAAGGACGTGCCCGTGATCGTGCGCAACCACGGCGCTGGTCGCGTAGTCGCCTACGACAAGGACGAGGAGAGCTACGCGATCAAGATGGAGTCGGCCTTCGGAGGCCTGCGCATCACGGTCAAGGCCTCGGACGTGAACCTGGACGACGACCGCATCCTGTCCCCTCGCACGCGCGTGGAGACGCCGTTCGGCACGGGCGAAGTCGTGGGACTGGATCCGCATGTGGGCTGCTACGCCGTCAACACTGACATCAACGCGCCGGACGGCGAGCAGTTCCTGGCGTTTGTGCAGATCTCGGACGTCAAGGTGCACGTGGAGGAGGTAGAGGAGCGCGCGATCGTGGAGAACCCGTCCATGCCGAGTACGTTTAGGAGTGGTGCTGATGACGTGGCTAGGCGTAGTGCATGGTACTGACGATGTGTGTGTGCGATGATGCAGTTCCGGATGAGATTGGTCTCGTGGCCGCGCGTATTGTGGACAGCCGTGTGGTGAACCGCACGGGCAAGAAGTTCATCCAGTACAAGCTGGAGATCCGCACCAACAACTACGGCACCGTATACTGCTGGAAGCGCTACAGCACCTTCCGGTACGTCGCAATCTCTCGACGGATGTAAGCCTGTGCAGCACTCACTGACCGACTTTCTGTGTGTGCAGATCGCTGTGTGAGCGTCTGACGAAGGAGGCTGGCTACTCGAAGAAGGAGATCCCGGAGCTGCCAAAGCGCCACATCGCTGGTAACTTTTCGCAGAAGACGATCGGCGAGCGTGCCGAGAAGCTCAACCTGTTCCTGAACGCCGCCGTGAAGGCCGAGCATCTGCAGTGGGGCATCCGTGTGGACGACCAGATCGCCGTGTACAAGCGTCGCGTGAAGCGTCCAGGTGACACGTCGTCGTCCTCTGCCAAGAAGGAGTCGCGTGGCCTCTTCGGCTCACGTCGACGATAAGCGGAGGACGACGGGGACGTGGGAACGCCAAGGCTTCAGTGTGTGCGAGTAGGACGTAGTAGTAGGTAGACAGCAAGACAGAGGGAGAGAGAGTTAATATACAGGAACAAAGGAATACTGTATACACACGTGTGAACATGATACGGCTCAGCACAGCTCAGCTTACCGCGTGCAGCTCAGCGCTGTGGCGGAGGGGACTCGTAGGAGATCACACGACGCTTATGAGGCGGCCGTGCTCGTGCGGATGCTGCTGCTCCTTCCACTTGGCGATCTGCATCTTGCGGTACTGCTGCACGTGGTCCTTCTGGTACATGTACTGGTCGTGCGGGTTGTAGCAGTCGCCTGCGCAGCCCTCGCACACGTTCGAATGGCACGACAC
>JAADVE010000548.1:0-16973 GCA_023334595.1 Pythium utonaiense
ACTGTATCTACGACCGCTCCGACGACCGTATCGACAACACAGAGAGGCATTTGTCTTCCAATGCAACACTGTGGGAGGGCGTCGGAGTGGTGGGTTGTGTGTGGGTGTCCAATGCCGCGGGTGAGTCGGTGTGTGCGGCGACGTGCGGTGTGGGTGTGAAGAAGCTAAGAAGCTACTGTGCGCGGACGATGTCTGCGTGTCTGCGGATGTCCGAGGTAGGGTTTGTGAGCCCCAATTCAGTCGAGCCTTCCGAACAGTCACGAGCCTTGCTGATGCGGTTCAGTGAGCCTGAACAGATGGGCTACTCAGATAGGTACGGCAATTGGGCGCCCAAACGGCACATCTCCGAGCCCAAGCCGAGCCAGGCTCCCTTTGGTTAGGCGAAGGATAGCAAGGGCATCCTTGGGCTCCCGATTGGACTCGTTATGGTGAGTCGTGATTGGACATTGAGATAGTTGAGGCTTTCATATATTTTAGGATAATATCTCCCCAAGAACTTCTTTACTTTCGGAATCTTCGCGAAGGTACCGTTTGACGTGCGATACAACCCTCGCACGAAGCGGCGCCGATGATGCGCCTTGTGTTCTTGGCGAGTTTGTTTGTCCTGCATCTCGAAGCGACGACGGGTGATATCCACGCAAGTGATCAACTATTTGCCTCCAATGAAGCCAAACGAGGCTATCAAGCGGGCTATCGCAAGCTTAGTCCCACCACGGGACGCTACTGTTCTTCCTCCACGCCAGAACTAGACAGCTGTCATCTTTGACTACGGTATCCGATGCGAGACTTTAGAGGCAGGCTCGCCCTACATAACATGGGTTTGTCTGGCTGATGATACGTGACATGTCGACGGTAAGAACTACGTTCTTTCGGCGGGGAAGACGTCGAAGGCGACTGCCTACCTTCGCATCGTGCATGGCATCACGTCGAGGAAGACAGCGTCAGAGCAAGACACGAAGCGCAAACGAGCGGATGAAGTGCAGCGATACGAGAACTCCGCATTTTTTACGAGAACAAGCCACAACGATTTGTCTTGTTGAATGCGCATCATCAACCACAACCTACCGTTCTGCCACGGAGAGTCTGTCGAGTCTCGAATCATTGAGAAACTGCTGACAAAGGACGCAATGAGGACCACGCGGAACGCCGAGCGTGTGACGAAATGCATAATTGAGCTGTACGTGTCGACCAAGGCTGATATAACGAGTATTCTCCAGGAAAACAAGATGATCAGGAAGGTGCCAAGCCCGAGAGGGACGAGCATTGTGGAAGGAGGGAATTTCACCGTGATGGCGGACTTCTGGACGTGTACGGTGACGCACTCGGAATATCTCGGTCTCCGTGTGTACTTCGTCGACCAGCATTTTAGGTACCGCTCGGTGCTACGTGGGACCCGGAAGTTCAATCCAGCTTATGGTGATCGCTTCGACCTTCTATATTTCGTTTGGCTCATTGCCTTTTAACTGGAGCCCGTTACAAGCGAACGAGCCCACGAGCCCTCGAACCGGGCCCCCGAAAGGCTCGTGAGTTGCGTCAGTATTTCCCCCCATTCAACGGCCGGTTCTACGAGCAACATAACTGATCGCTTGAGTTGCTCTTCAGCACCATGCCCCCGCCGATCCTTCGTCCGTCCTCATCAGATCGTCGCACAGCAATGAGCGAAGTGGACGCCATCGTCACGCAGCTCCGCGGCGCCGTGCGCGCGCTACGGCTCCGCGGCCTCAAGCAAGCGGCCAAGTTCACATCCGAGCTACTACTGGGTATCCCGGAGGACGTGCGCGGCCACCCGCATCGGTCTGCCGCCGCCGACCCAAACGACGAGCTCGTGGACGACGACGAAGACCTGGACCGGTACGACGCCGCCAAGGCCTCGTTCGACTGCGGCGAGTACCTGCGCGCGTACCAGCTACTGAGCAACGCGCGCGTCGTGGGCCGCGCCACGCGCTTCCTCATGCTCTACGCGCTGTACTTGGCGGGCGAGAAAGCCAAGGAGGAGATGGATCTGGAGATGAGCGTCGGCTCCACGGCGGCGGCGTCCACAGCGACGCTCGCCAGCGACAAGACGCTCAACCGCCAGGGCAGCAACCCGCATCTGAAAGAGCTGTACATGACGCTGCTCAGTGCCTACAGCGACGGCCTGCTCGACGGCTTCGGACTGTATCTGTTCGCCGTCGTGCTCAAGCGGCTCGGGTACAACAGCGTCACGGGCTCGCTGGCGAGAGAGACCGCGGAGGACGAAGGGAAGAGCGAGGAGCAGCAGCCGCGTGGCCAGGAGAACACCACCCGCGCCGTGCTCATCGCCTCTATCTGTGCGTACCCGTGGAACTGGTCGGCGTGGATGGAGCTCGCCATGCTGTCACCCTTCACGACCAACGTGAGTCGATCCAGCGAAGCCCACTGCGTGTCTGTGAACTCATCTCTCACGCTCTTGTGACTTTGTAGGACGAAGAAGCCGAGCTCTCGCGCGCCTGTCCGTGGATGTTTCACTTGTTCCAGGCGCACGTGCTGCTGGACCAGCAGCAGAACGACGCCGCGCGGCTCGTGCTGGACCACGTCGCCGTGCTGTTCCCGCACAGCACGTACCTCCTCGCACAGCAGGCACTCACGAGCTACCACATGCGAGACTTTGACCACGCGCAGGAGCTGTTTGAACGCCTGGCTATCGCCGATCCGCACCGCATCGACACTATGGACGTGTACTCGAACGTGCTGTACGTAAAAGAAGACAAGGCCGAGCTTAGTCGACTCGCTCATCGCGCGCTACAGGTAGAGAAGTATCGACCGGAGACGTGCTGTATCATCGGCAACTACTACTCCCTCAAGAACAAACACGACCGCGCCATCGTCTACTTCCACCGCGCGCTGAAACTCGACCCAAACTTCCTCTCTGCCTGGACGCTCATCGGTCACGAGTACGTAGAGATGAAGAATACGAGCGCTGCGATCGAAGCCTACCGCCGAGCTGTGAGCCTCAACGCACGAGACTACCGCGCGTGGTACGGCCTGGGCCAGGCCTACGAAATCCTCAATATGTACTTGTACAGCATCTACTACTACAAGAAGGCGGCGTCGATCCGCCCGTACGATGCGCGCATGTGGTGCGCTCTGGGCGGTTGCTACGAGAAGCTGAGTAAGGTGGACGACGCTATCGCGTGCTTCGAACGCGCCGTGGGCAACAACGACCGCGAGGGCGTGGCGTCCTACCACCTAGGCCGGCTCTTCACAACGCGTGGCTGGCAGCACGACGCCGCCATCTACTACCAACTGCACTTGGGTCTTCGGGACGTAGCGTCGCTGCCATCGTCGTCTACAGCAAATAGCGGTCGCAGCGCGAGTGTGGCGCTGCTACCGACAGCTAACTTGCCAGCGGGCAGCATTCGACTGGACACACCTCAGGCACTAGCCGCGGTATTGTTTCTCGCCAACTACTACAAGCAAATGGGTCGCTACGCAGACGCCACGCTCTTTTGCAACCGCCTTCTGGATCTCCAGGGCCCGGAGAAGGAAGAGGCCAAGGCTCTGCTGCGCGAGATCCGCAGTCTCGACGCGACGGCCACGATGACACGCGGAAGGACCGGCATAACGAGCTAAAAGTCTCCTTATCGTTTCGATCATGCGCTCTTATATCGACAGGTCAGACGACCCTACCCTACCAACACTGGACCCTGCGAATAGCCCCTTCACTTGGACGCTCCCACAGTAAACAAAAAGGCAAACGTCATGACATCGCGCGGCACGTCCGCGCCGCTTCCATCCTTCCGCGGCTTGCGCTTGACGAGCGACACCTTGCGCGTGTTCGCCGCTTGCTTGGCCTTGGTCTGCGTCGAGCGTGTACTGTCCTCACCTAGCGATCTCCACGCGCTCTCCATCTCTTGGACCGCGGCATCCGGCAGCAGTCTTTTGCTCTTGTTCAGCTCTACCTTGAAGTCAAGCGTGAGCTCCGTCACCGAGGCTACAGCCGAGCGGAACACACGGCCGAAATCCACACTCTGGAGTTCGCCATCGAGCGGCAATAATGCCACCGAAAGCTTGAGCGACCGCAACACAGGCGCATTCAGTTGACTGAGTAGTTCCTGGAGCTCCACGAGCGACATCGGCGCGTTCAGAGCAAGTTCGAGCGACTCGCACTGAGACAGACCAGCCTGGAAGAGCTGCGCGATAGCGCGATGGCTCTGAGCATTACGTTGGCTGAGCTCGAACCGCAAGCGCAGCGATCGCAGTGCACCGAAGTCAGCGGCGGCCAGCAGGAGACCTGTGACACGGTCATCGAGCTGCATCTCTGGCAAGATCGAATCGCTCTTTCGCAGAGAAGGCGGCAGCACCCAGAGATCGAGGTTCTGCAGCTGCGACATCCGCATCTTCAGACAGTACGTGAGTGCGTCGAGGAAAAACGGGATGTACTCGCATCTCGAATTGCGGGTCTCGGACAGTGTGATGGTCTGCTGGTTCTGGAAGCTGAACTTCCACGACATGGGCGGCGCGCCCGCGGCTTCGCTCGCATCGAAGTAGAAGAACGTCATCTGTGCGAGCTGCAGATCCTGCAGTGCACTCTCGGGCGAGAATAGCGAGTTGAGCAACGGGAAACTCATCCAATTGGAGCCGAAGTTGAGGCTGAGGAGCCGATCGCAGCATGAGACGAGTGCCGTGCGCACGAGATCCTTCACGACCGCGACCTCTACGACACCCGGATCAGGAGCCTTAGGGAAGCACGACTCCAGCGACAGTCGCTGGAGACTCTTGAGGCCATTCAGCAAGTCGTTAAGTGACAGCACCGCGTCCTCGAAGAACGTGTTGTAGGACAGGTCGAGCGTGGAGAGCTGTATGAGTTCGCCGCTATCCACGTCCGTGAGGATTCGCAGCAGCGTCGCGAAGTCTGGGCGCTGCGGCAGCGCCATACATCGCAAGTTGAGCGTGCGCAGGTTGTTCCGAAGAAGCGGCAACCGCAGCAAATCACAGAAGATCTCGAAAGACCGCGCGTCGAAAAAGTTGTTGGTCACATCCACAAGCACGACGGGCACCTGGGCCTCGACCACGACGTCCAGCAGGTCTTGCAGGTCCTGCGGCGCGTGGAATCCAAACTGCGAGAGGTCGAGCTCGAGACAGCCCTGCTTCACGCCCAGCAGCTCCTCGATCTTGCGCTTGCGCGTGAGGCCTCGCTCGAGGCACTTGCGGCGATAGATCTCCCGCGGCGGCTGAGGCTGTCGCCCACTGGACTGCTGTGTGGCGAGTCGTCTCCGCTTCTGGTTGTACGTCTCTGAGGCGTCGTCTTCAGGGCCGGTGGACAGCGTCGGGTCGAAGCCATATTGGCGCTTGAGCTCGGCGAGTCCAACGTCTTCGTCCGCCTCGAGCGCGTGGTTGGCGACTGCGTTGATCGCCGACTGCGCCAGCACATCCACATCCTCATCCGCGCCGTCCGCGTACACACTGGCGCCGCCCAAACTCAAGCCGCTTGCAGCACTAGAAGACACTCCAGACGCTACGCTCGCGTCACTGGGATAGAGTCGAAACTGCGTCCAGGGCTGGGCGTCGGGCAGACAGAGACACGAGGACGCGGCGAAGCACGTGCGCGAGACCTTGGCGACGCTGCGGCCGCTGTATAGCAGCAGCTCCTGGTGCGGATCGCTGCCCGAGACTTCGGCGCGCGAGTACAAGGCGCTCGGAAGACGCAGAAAGGCCGCGAGACACGCAGAGAGCTGCTCGTCCAGCGGGCCCACGCCGTCGCGGTCGAGCGCGTCCATGCGCATGAAGTACACCTCAAGCTGTGAACTGCGCACACCCGGCGTGGCCTCCAGCAGCAGATACAGCGCGTTGGCGTCGTCGATGCTGAGGCCCGAGTGGCGCGCGCCCTTGGTGCCCGTGGTGTGCATGCAGGGGAACGCGATGGCGCGCGAGGAGCGGTGGCGCAGCTCCCCGCGGCGGATCTCCACGCCCAGATCCACCAGGCGCAGGTACTGAGCACGCGCACACAGAGAGGCACAGACAGAAGCCGTTAGAGACATACAGAGCGAGAGAGAGAGAGAGAGAGAGAGCGAGAGAGAGCGTACCATTCGGAACCAGTCGGCGGCCGAGTCGAGCGAGAGGTTGGGCAGCGTGGCGTCCTGGAGCCGCGCGAGCGCGTCGCGGAAGAGCAGCGAGAGGCGCTCGATCTCCTCGAAGCACGCCTCCAGCTGCGCCGTGAGCTGCTTGCGTCGGCCGCTGGTCGCCATGGCCACGGTCTCTTATAGTGAGCGAGAGCGGATGCGTGCTAGCGCTGATGGTCCCGCGCTTGGGACGTCGCGACTGTGGCCGATGGACATGGAGGAGGCCGAGAAAGGGGTACGGTGTACCCCGAAACTGTACCCGAGGATGGGGACAAGGGCGGGTTACGCCCCAAATACAGGGCGGTCGTAACATACGGATACGACTGGATATAATATATGGAAGAGGAGGATCATAGAATGGAAGGCCAGTGGGAGCATTCGAAATCGAAGCTCTGGTCGCTTTAGTGACGGTTTCTGTTCTGCGTCTATGCGGGTACTGGACAACACACACGAGCAGCACAAGGAGAGAGGACGACATGTTAGTACGGTACGGAGCGGGCTGTCCGTGGCCTACGCGGGGATTCTACGCCCGGTCCTCCACGGCGACGTAGTCGAGGTCCACGTGCGCACCTTCGTCATTCGTGGGGCTGCGGACGTCGTCTGCCGTCTGCGCGGCCTCGTGCTCTGCTGCGATGTTGCCAATGCAGCCGATCGCACACAGGATGAAGCACAACAAGAGACCGACCTAGAACAGGCGATCGCATCAGGAAAAAGAACGTGTCAGTCAGTCTGTCACATCCACCACCTCACGGCCGTAACCAGCAGCAGTATCTGCACACGTACGATGATGAACCAGGGCAGCAAGATGTAGATGGTGGAGAATGAGCCGTCTTCCAGGCGTGCCGCCAGGATGAAGTACGGCGACGTCATCACGGCAATGAACAGCACCGTGCAGAACGCGTCCACGAACGGGTTCTTCGACGTCTCCTCTTCGTCATCGTGGACCGAGTCGCGCGTGTACGCGTCGTACGCTGGCTGCTGCGGCTCCGTCGGCTTCTTCTCGCTGTTCTTGTTCTTCGCGCGCAGCTTAAAGTACCGCAGCACTGGACCAGAGAAGAAATACGCGACGTAGATCCAGACGGGCGTGAACACGGCCCACCAGTTCGCGTCGCCGAGCTTGTCGTCGATCTTGAGGCCGATGAGCGCACCTTGGACTAGCCGCGAGGCCACGAGCACAAGCCGTACGAGCGTCGACACTACGAGCTCCGAGCGCTGCTGCTTGATGTTCTCTGTGGTGGACACGCCAGCACCCTCGCTGTTTTTGGTGAGCAGGCGGTAGCCCACGACACCACCAACGATGGTCTCCACGAAGCTGAGGCCATCGTACACGTAGTACGGCAGCAGGATCTCCCGGACACTCCACTTCAGGTCCCCGTTGAGCTTCATGGCAATGAAGATCTGCAGCACCAGCAGCAGCAGCGCCTTGAGGAACTTGTATAGCTTGGCGAGCAGCGGCTTCTGCTGCTTCTGGTCCTCTGGGTCCAAGTTCGCATCAGACGAGAACGACACACAGCCGAGCACGCAGTAGTACACGAGGTCCAGAATCCATAGCGGGATGAACACCACGACCCAGTCCCACGAGATCTTGTGGTCCACGCGCAAGCACCAGAAGACTAGCAGTTCACACGTCACACACACACACGCAGAGAAAACATGTCAGTTTCACAGTTCGTCTCATCAGCAGGATCGTCACCGTAAGAGGGACGCATGGGGACGCACTGGGGATGATCAGGAAGAACGCGAAGAGCAACGAGATGGCGCCCATGAGCAGGCACTTGCCCTGCGTGCCGAAGGCGCCGAGCGACGCGAACAGTGCGGCCATCATCTCCTCGGGGCCCATGCTGCCGTAGTTCTCCATGAGCTTCACGCCGTCCTCGCCCGCGTTGTCGTACACCTCTCTCTTCTGCGGGTCGCTGAGCACGTCGTACGCCTGCTTCATGCGCGTGAACTCGTCCTGCGCCTCGGGCGTGTTGCCGCGCTTGTCCGGGTGCAGCTGCAGCGCCTTCTTGCGGTAGGCCTTCTTGAGCTGCTCGGGCGTCGCGTCGGGCGCCACGCCCAGCAGGTCGTAGTACGCCATGCTCTTCACCTTCTTCTTCGCCATCGTGTCTGCCGCTGCCGCTGCTGCGTTGGTGTGCTGCGTTGGTCGTGGCGCTCTCCGCGGGACGGGCTCCCAAACAGGCGGCAGTCAGTCAAGCGAACGCACCCACGCAACCAGCGAGGGCGAGAAAGAACGCCGAGGGAAGAGAGATACAGTGGCGTACTGCGAGAGACGGATAAAGTACGACGGACGAGCTGCGCAACATAACGCAACTTGAGTTGCGCGTCGGACTCGCTTATGTCCCGGGCATGTTGCACAGAGCTCCCGGTTGACAGCATGGGTACAGTCGGAGAGGCCGCCGTGAAGGAATGCAGCGCCAGATCGCATCCGCATCCCCAAGAACGCCCGCCACGCCACAGCCCAGTGCTTTTCTACGCCAATTGGTCGCTGCTGGATCAGAACGCCACACGTAAGGTGCAAGCGGTCGATGGCGGTTTACCGACTGCCAAACTGCGGCTTCGACGGGCTGCAGGGAAGAGTTCTCAGCTTCCTCGCAAGCGGCCACTCCTCCCTCGCCGCCACTCGCGAGCTGCAAGCCAGAAATCCGTCCATGAATGCGTCCCCTCGGATGATCCCCATGCGCGCCAAGTCGCTGTTCTCCTCGCCGACGTCACAGACCGCGCAGAACAGGGCCACGCGCATTGGAATCTGCTCAGCGCCAGCTCGTCTGGCTCGCACTCGACCCATGTCCGTTCTACGCGGCATGCGGCGGCCAAGTCGGTGACCCCGGACATCTCGTCGTCCGCCGAACCGCTAGTGGGGAAGGGGACAGGATCCAGATCGCAGTTCGAGCCACCATGCAACTGGCGAACAATGTGATCGCCGTGCAGTGCGTGCTGCCGGAAGGCCACAGCTTCGACGACTCGCTACTGCTGACGGACAACAGGACACTGGCGCTGCCTCTCTGGCGACTGGGGAGTACGACTGTACTCTTCTACGACCTCGTAGCCTCTTCTCCGTATCGCTCACGTTTGTGACCTGCGCTGCTTTCGGACCTATCGGGGAGTATCACGGGCGACGGGGTTGTGTTCTCTTGTCTCCGTTAGGCTGATTGGTCCGCAACCGCATGAAAGGTGCTGACCCGACGACGGAATTCCGATCAGGTCCGGTCATTTCGAGAAGCGGGCAGCGAGATGGAGCGGGCGGTGTGGTTCCAACTGGTAGATCCACGCGGCGATGCGTTTGAAGGCAGTGAGGTAGGCTACGTCGAGCTCAGTAACGAGGCCGACATCGACGATTTTGTAGAGGATGTGAAGAAGGAATGCCACTTCCTCCTCGAGCACGTAGGGTCCGGGTGGCTTGCTGTGTTTGCCACCGTCAACGACGTCGCTCAAGACGATCGACTTCCTTCAGAGACGACTATTAGGCGAGAGATGGGAAGGACTGCTGGTTCTCCACTCTTCGTGCGTGTGCCTGACCGAGCAATGTCGCCTGTCGTGACTGTAGCGCTGCCGCCTGCTCTGGCAGAAGAGCAGCTCGTGTCCCGAGTTCTGCCGACTGAGCCGTTCGTGACCGAGTGCAGGTCGTTGGACACATGGAAAATTGGCGTAATGCACGATATTCCCACCATCCACGCGTTCTTCGAGCAGTTGGGCGGGTGCACAGACAAGGGAAAGCTGTTGTGGCGTGAGGAAGACCGCGACGTCGCGAAGTTCATCCTGGGAGGATGGCTGGATCTTGAAGGTGAAGCAGCGGAGAGGCTTGGAAACAAGAGGGCTCTTCTCGTCGGATCACCAGGTGTGGGCAAGTCGACGCTGTTGTGCTTGTTGGCATTCCACGTGGTCTTGAAGCACAAGAAGAACGTGCTGATCTACCGTCAACTGAAGAACGTGGATCAGGGATACTGCCTCGTGTACCTGGGTCACGACCATGTAGGACAGGTCGTCTTCTCTACCGTGAGGAACTGCAAGCCCATAAGAGCTATTGCAGTCTATGACTGGCTTAAGCAACGAGACGGGATCGCGAACGTGTGGCTGTTTCTCGATGGCTTTGTGTACAAAGAGATCCCAGCGGGGCTGGAGACGTTTCGATTGCTCGCGACGTCCCAACAAGTCCGTCTCAGCTCACAAGAGAGCGTAGGTGGGTATGCCATTCTGCACTCGTGCTGGACGATGGAGGATCTATTCATGCTGGGCGAGGTATACGAATGGGAAGAAACGGAGATGATTGAGCGCTTTCATTTTTCCGGAGGCAGCGCTCGCGAGTTTGTTCGACCCAGCGTGCGCGAGATGAAGTGCTTGATCGACAACAGCATGGGCTATGCTGGGTATCCTCTTCAAATCGACCGTTTTCGGCACACGTTCGTGAACAGAAGGAACATCGGACCCAACTGCACCCTTCTCGAGTGCTATCTGACTAGGTGGGAGCAAGTCGCCGACTCGGAGTACGCGCTTCAGGGTCTCTCCCACCGCCTCACATTGGACCACGTGAAGAGGATGTACCACTGGGCCAAAGCACGAGGTCCGTCGTACGCGTCTCTCGCTGGGCATCTCTTTGAGATCATGATCAACTCGCTTGCTTCGCACAACGTGCTCACGCTCACTACCTCACCATACGCCCTTGGTGAGCTGGGGGAGCCAATAGCGAACGTGGGTCACGAGTTCAAGCGGTTGCCTCTGCAACGTGGTGGCGTGTTGTGTTCAGGCACTGAGAAGACGTTCATGGAAGTACTGACAGAATGGAGGGACGACGATCGGTTCTCGTACTGGTACCCGGAAGACTCCAACTTTCCCAACATCGACGCCATCGTCAAGTTGAAGGACAAGGACAACGCTGTGAGGACAGCGGTTGCCACTGGTGGCGATGGTGTTGCAGTCTTGACGGAGAAGAAGGTACGCGTAGCGTATCTGCAGATGACTGTGGGCAAGAAGCACAGGCTCTGCGAGAAGACGCTCCGGGAGATGACCAAGGTGTTCGACTCGACGGATTCTCAAAGGCCGTTGCTTGTGGTGCTGGGTCCGAGTCGGACCGAGTGCGAGAAGGTGGAGCTGGAGCAGCGAGCCGTGGTTGACGCAGCGCAGAATATGTGTGAAGTCTGCGTTGGCTACTATGGGGGAGAATGCGTAGCTCTGGCGATTAATCGTCTAGCCCAACGTGCCAGGCAGTGCTTAGCAGCAGAGAGCGAGCTTGGTGATGGGTCAACGATGCAGAAGAGGCAGTGACCGAAGCGTAAGCTACCGTCGCAGACCACCGTAGTGGCCATCAGGGTAGCTCAAACGCACCAAAGAAGCACTATCACTTTCATCTCACTTGTGCTGTATCCCATTGTACGAACTGCTCAGAACAGAGTGTCTGGACGTGGCTTGACCAGGTACAGACAGACAATCCATCCTCAGCGCTTGCCTCCGGATCCCGATACTTCGAAGTATCATGCCCAGAAGATTAATCGCAATGGAGAGAAGGGCGTTCGCCCCGCACCGTCAGCTGCGTGCCATCATTATGGACAAGCTGGACCGGATGTGGCTGCGAAGTGTGGTGCGGATGGGTACAAGCGCCCCCCATCCCATCCCATCCCATCCCATCACTGCTGTGCCGGTGGGTTGAGAATCCCGGAGATGAGTCTCCAGTCGGGACCACAGTGTCTCTGGATTCGGGACTCGTGGCAACGGGCAGATCCTTTGCTCACAACCTAACACAACCAGTTTGAGAAAGGAGAGCAGCGGGAGATGACGCGTGAGGTGTGGTTCCGCCTGGTGGATCCGCGCGGTGCTGCGCTCGATGCTCGGGCAGGCGATGTGGGTCTCACAGAGGAGACTGATATAAGTGACTTCGCACGCGCTGTGAAGAAAGAGTTCCCTCAGCTTCTCGCGCACACAGAGGCGATGATGCTTTCCGTCTACGAGG
This sequence comes from Pythium utonaiense, assembly GCA_023334595.1. Taxonomy (NCBI): domain Eukaryota; phylum Oomycota; class Peronosporomycetes; order Pythiales; family Pythiaceae; genus Pythium; species Pythium utonaiense. Next base: position 12,022 of record JAADVE010000548.1, read on the forward strand.
CCGTGTGCGACGTTGCTTCTCAACCTCCGCTTGACCCGAGTCTGTCAATCGGCCGACGAGGACTGACCACCTCTGCGCCACTCTTTGTGCGCGTGCCTGACCGAGTGGTGCCGCCTGTCGTGACTGCAGCGTCGCCGCCTGCTCTGGCAGAAGAGCAGCTCGTGCCCCGAGTTCTGCCGAGTGAGCCGTTCGTGACCGAGTGCGAGTCGTTGGACACGTGGGAAACTGGCGTGGTGCACGACATCTCCATGATCCACGAGCTCTTGCAGCCGTTCGGTCGATGCACACGCACGGGAAAAGTGCTGTGGCGTGAGGAAGACCGCGACGTCGCAAAGTTCATTGTGGGAGGCTGGCTGGGTACGATCGAGCGACTTGCGGATAGGAAAACGCTTCTTGTCGGATCGCCAGGCGTGGGCAAGTCGACGCTGCTGTGCTTGTTGGCGTTCCACGTCGTGTTCAAGCACAAGAAGAACGTGCTCATGTACCGCGCCGTGAAGGAACTGGGACAGGAAAAGTGCCTTGTGTACCTGGGTCACGACCATCTAGGACAGGTTGTCTGTTCTACCCTGACGAACTGCAAACCCGACAGAGCTGCTGCAGAGTATGAGCGGCTCAAGCGACGAGACGGGATCGCGAACGTGTGGCTGTTTCTCGATGGGTTTGCGTCCGAAAATGGGCTCGGGTCCGAAAAGATTCCCGATGGAATGGAGACGTTTCGTTTGCTTGCAACGTCCCAGCAAGTGGTTCTCAAGTCCCTGCTGGAGGAGAACGCGTACCGTATTCTGCACTCGAGTTGGGGCGAAGACGATCTGTCCAAGCTGGGCAAGGACGTGTACAACTACGGAGAAGACGAGATAGTCGAGCGCTTCTCCCGTTCGGGAGGCAGTGTGCGCCTGTTTACGCTCGCTACTTTGTACGACATCGAGGTATGCATTGACGGCGCGGTGGGCTCTGTGAACGACATCGAGAGCCTGCTGTCACCGAAATCGCACTCGAACACGCATCCGCTCCATAACGACCGCTTACGACACACGTTTGTCAACAGCGACGAGAGCGGAGACTCCGATGCGCTCCTCGATCGCTACCTGGGCAAATGGGAGCAGGTCGTCGACTCGGAGTATGCGCTACTATGCCTCTACAGTCGCATGCGCCTGTGTCACGTGCAGAGAAAAACTATCACTGGGCCAAATCCCGGGTGCATCAAACGCGTCTCTCGCTGGCCAGTTGTTTGAGATTTTGATCCACTCGCTGGCGTCGCACAATCTGATCATGCTGAGCACCTCGCCGACGACCAAGGGGAGCGGAGACAGTCGAAGGACAAGCTGAGTTCCGGGTTCAAGCCAGTAGCAGTTCGTGAGGGCAGTGCTGTGCAAGCAGGCACCGAGTTTGACTTCAAGACGGTGCTGCCACTATGGAGAGACAATGACGAGTTCTCGTACTGGTACGCGGAGGATCCCAAGTTCTCCACCATCGACGCCCGACGCCGTCATCAAGTTGAAGGACGACGATGCCGTGGCGGCTGGTAGCCTACCCGCCACCACTGCCAGGGGTAGCGATGTGGTCATGGCTGAGAAGAGAGTGCGCGTGGCGTATCTCCAGATAACCATCGCGAAACGTCACAAGATCGACCTGACGAAACTCAAGGAGCTGAACAAGATCTTCGACCCGACAAATTCTGACAAGCCGATGGTTGTGGTGCTGTGTCCGAGCCTTGACGAGTCCAAGGTGGTGAGGATTACGCAGCGAGACCTCGTTCTCGATGCCCAGGAAGTCTGTAATGTCTATGTGGGCCACAAACTGGAGGTGGGACTCGATTGGAAGTCGATTGGGCAACTAGAGTTGGCAGCTCGAGCTGAGAGCAAGTCTGATGGTCTCCGCAGATCGAAGCGACTGCGTGGCATCAGCGCGACGGACGAGGAGGAAGACTAGGAGGGAGAACGATGACGTTGGAGGTGGCCTGTTTGTCTGCGTGTCGACCAATTCTATATTACGCCGTCCCAAAGCAGCGCGTGTTTCTTTGGTCATTACATTTCCATACCCACGGCCTGAGAGGATTGACAGGATCGATCGCAAGCGTTAGCATGGCAAAGCAAGAGCGCGCTCGGCTGGTTGTACGAGTCAAGGTGAGGTAGTAGGATAACGACAGCATCGCCATCAGGGAGAATGCTGACTGTGGTCACGCCAATCTGTTCTACTGCTTGGCCGCCACACACTCGCACAGCGTGTCCACGCCCACGGCCTCGGGTACCGTACCCTGCGCGAACGTCGCGTTGCCTCCGCCACGTCCACCCAGTGGCTTGACCACTTGCTGCAGCCACTGACCAGCATGGACCTTCTCACCACTCGAGGCACACACGACGTGCGAGCCCAGCACCACGACGTGCGCTCTCAGTGGGTCCGCCTTCAGCAAATACTCCGCTCGGCGACGCAGCACTCTACTGAACTCACTGGCGTTCGATCCAGCACCACCAGGCAGTGTATGAATGGCCACGGTCTCCGTCTCCAGCACTGGCGCCGGTGGCAGTGACGCCAGCGCATCACCCAGCGCCTGCGCAGCCGACTCGATCTGCTTGATCTGCTTCTGCATCTTGGTGATTCGCTCGGGCACCTTGGCGGGTGTCGTCTCGAGCTGCGCAGCCAGCGCCTGCAGCGTCTTGTCCTTGGTCTGCAAGTGCTTGGCGGCCTCCACGCCTGCGAGCGCCTCCATGCGACGTGTGCCGGCCGCCACGGAGCCTTCGCTCAGGATCACGAACGGGAAGATCGACGCCGTGTTGGTCACGTGCGTGCCGCCGCAGAACTCGCTCGACACGTCGCCCATGCTGACGACGCGCACCACGTCGCCGTACTTCTCTCCAAAGTTGCAGATCGCACCGCTGGTCTCGGCCTCAGCACGCGGCAACACGGCCGTGTGCACTGGGATCTGCTGGAGCGCCAGCTCGTTCACGAGCGTCTCCACGCGTGCGAGCTCCTCGAGCGACATGGCGCCAAAGTGCGCGAAGTCAAAGCGCAGGCGGTCGGATGTCACGAAGGATCCAGCCTGCGTCACGTGGTCGCCCAGCACTTGCTTCAGTGCGCGCTGTAGCAAGTGTGTGGCCGAGTGGTGGACCTGGCAGCCCGATCGGAAGCGCTCGTCCACCTGTGCGTCCACCGTCACGTCCTTGTGCGTCAGCAGCAGCGAGTGCACGTCTTCGAAGCTGTGGCCGTCTGGCAGCACACACTGCACGGCGATCACATCGCTCGCTAGTCGCTTGGTGTCTCGAACTGCGATCTGGATCCTGTCCGCCTCCCTACTGTCACCTCGACGGACGACGACATGTCCGCGGTCACCGACTTGGCCACCGCCTTCCGCGTAGAACGGACACGGATCGAGTGCGAGCCAGAACGACGCGGGCGTCTTGCTCTTCTTGCTGGCCGCTGTTGATTCATTGCCGTTCCACACGCTCAGCACACGCGCGTTGTCCACCTGGAGCGACTCGTAGCCAGTGAACGTGTTGATCTCTGTCGTCGTAGAAGTTCCACCACCTGAGGCCAGGCCTGCATCTCCGACGTTGCTGGAGAACGCACTGCTCTCCGTGGCGCGACGGCGGTGCTCTTCCATGGCCGCCTGGAAGCCCGCGTTGTCCACTTGCAAGCCCTTCTCTTCTGCCAGCACCTCCGTGATGTCCAGCGGGATGCCGTACGTGTCGTACAGGCGGAACGCGTCCACGCCAGAGATCGTGTGCGTGTGTGCGGCCTGGCCAAACACCTTCTCAAGCGCTCTGTTGCCGTTGAGCAGCATCTCCTGGAACGCCTTCTCTTCGTTCGCGATGATGCCGCGCATCTGCACAAAGCCGTTGGCGTTCTCCCACTCGGGCACGACGATCTTGGTGAGGAACGGCTCGTGCACGCCGCCCACGTTCTGGGCGAAGCGGATCGCCCGACGAATGATACGCCGCAGCACGTATCCGCGACCGACGTTGGACGGGAAGATGCCGTCGCTGAGCATCGCGTAGGACGCGCGCAGGTGGTCTGCGATGATGCGCAGCGTCTGGATCTGCTGACTTGAGCCGAACTGCGGCTGTCGAGGGTCCAGCTCCTCCTCCAGCACGGCAGCAAACGAGCGTCCACTTCCACTTCCATTTGCAGCTCGACTGTGGCCGCCTCCGCGACTGGCGTCCAGCACGCTGGCGACCTGGTGTAGAATGGGCGCGAACTGGTCCGTGTGGTAGTTGGACGGTACCTGCTGCAGGACTGATGCCACGCGCTCGAGACCCATACCGGTGTCCACCGACTTCTTGGGCAGCGGACGCAGCGTCGCGTCGCCGTCGGCGCGGGAGAACTGCATGAACACGAGGTTCCAGAGCTCGAGGAAGCGCTCGTCCGGGTCGGAAATGTGGTCGCCGAGGTCCCAGAAGATCTCGGAGCACGGTCCGCACGGCCCCGAGTCGCCCATGGCCCAGAAGTTGTCGTCCTCGCCGCACGCGCGGATGTCGTGGTCGCGCAGCCCCGCCACTTTCTTCCACAGCTCGCGGGCCTCGTCGTCGCTGTGGAGCACCGTGACGTGGAGCCGTTCCGTGGGCAGGCGCAGGTCCTCTGTCAGGAACTTCCAGCCGTAGAAGATGGCCTCCTCCTTGAAGTAGTCGCCGAAGGAGAAGTTGCCGAGCATCTCGAACTGCGTGTGGTGGCGGCGCGTGAGCCCGACCTGGTCCAGGTCGTTGTGCTTGCCGCCGGCGCGCACGCAGCGCTGCGCAGACGCCGCGCGCACGTACGAGCGCTGCTCGTTGCCCAGGAAGAGCTGCTTGAACGGCACCATGCCGGCGTTGGTGAACAGCAGCGACGTGTCCGCGTCGGGCGGCACGATGGACGCGCTGGGCACGACGGTGTGGCCGTGGCGCTCGAAGAACTGCAGGAAGCGCGCGCGGATCTCGTGCGACGACAGTGCGTGCATGGCGCGGCGCTGTGGCGGTCTGCTG
>JAADVE010000549.1:0-16967 GCA_023334595.1 Pythium utonaiense
ACCCAAGTGTGCTGCCGTAAGTTTAGCCACTTCTTGCACATAAAACGGGCGTGGGCAACCCAAAATAAGCCACCCACTCCGATCCGCTCTGTTCGTAACCTGTCTATCCGTTAGCAACCTACCAACCCGCTTTGGGTGGGCAGTCCCATCATTGGGTCGGAACTGCACGACCAAGCAGCTCACCAGCGACAGCCGTGCTGGATCTGCATCCCACGCGCGCGCGTCTGCAGCCTCCACACCGCACCACACACGCAGCATGAGCGGACTCGGACAGCGCCAGCGCGAGACGTACTCGTCGGCGGCGCCCGCGGGCTACGTCCCTGGCCTGGGTCGCGGCGCCATCGGCTTCACCACGCGGTCGGATATCGGCCCCGCGCGGCCGGCGCTGGCCGCCGAGGGCGTCGTGGGCGCCACGGCCTTCCTCCCAGGCGCGGGCAGAGGCCGCGGCGCGCCCATGGGCGACCCTGGGCCGGCAGGCGCGACCGCGATGGCCATGGGCGGCCGTGGGCGAGGCTCGGGCACGGCTGGGTTCGGCGGCTTTGGCCGCGAGAAGGACGACAACGAAGACTACGGCGACTACAGCGAGACGAACTACGACCAGTTCTCTGGCTACTCGTCGCGCGGGCTGTTCCAGGACGCGCCGTACGACAAGGACGACCAGGACGCCGACGCCGTGTGGGACGCGATCGATGCGAAGATGGACACGAAGCGCAAGCGCCGTCGCGAGGAGAAGATGCTGGAGGAGCTCAAGAAGCAGCGCGCCGAGCGTCCTAAGATCAGCGACCAGTTCGCGGACTTGAAGACGGACTTGCGCAACATGAGCGACGCCGAGTGGGAGTTGATCCCGGATATTGGCGACTACTCGCTCAAGCATAAGACCAACACGGCGCTGCAGAAGCGGAACGAGATGTTCGCGCCTGTGCCGGACCACTTGCTTGCGTCCACTGCAGCCAGTAGCACGGCGACGATGAACGGGACGATCACACCCAGTGGCACAGGTGCAGAGACGCCTGGGATCATGACGGGCCTGGCCGAACAGCGAGGCGCGGTGCTGTCGCTCAAGCTGGACAAGATGTCGGACTCGGTGAGCGGGCAGACCGTCGTGGACCCGAAGGGCTACCTCACGGATCTCAACAGCCTCAAAGTCACGAGTGACGCGGAGATCGGTGATATCAAGAAGGCACGTCTGCTTCTTCGCTCGGTGACGATGACGAATCCGAAGCACGGCCCTGGCTGGATCGCAGCAGCACGACTGGAAGAAGTTGCCGGTAAGATTGTGCAGGCAAGAAAGATCATCGCGCAAGGCTGTGAGTGCTGTCCGACACAAGAGGACGTGTGGCTGGAAGCTGCGCGTCTGCAGAACCCAGAGAATGCCAAGACGATTCTCGCCAAAGCTGTGCGTCACGTGCCCAAGTCGGAGAAGATCTGGCTCCACGCTGCTCAACTTGAGAGTGACGACGAGTTGAAGAAGCTCGTGATGCGCCGTGCGCTCGAATTCATCCCAAACTCTGTCAAGATCTGGAAGGCGCTGATCGAACTAGAAGATGTCGATGGCGCCCGTGTTCTGCTGGGACGAGCGGTCGAGTGTGTGCCTCATGCGGTAGACTTATGGCTCGCACTTGCTCGATTGGAGACTTACGAGAACGCAAAGAAGACGCTGAACAAGGCGCGTGCAGCCATTCCGACAGACCCATCGATCTGGATTACTGCTGCCAAGCTGGAGGAGGCCCAAGGCAAGGATTCTGAGTCTGTTGATCGCATTATCCAAGTCGCGTTGAAGAGTTTGACGAAGCACCAAGTCGTGCTGAACCGTGATGTCTGGCTGAAAGAGGCCGAAGCGTGTGAGCATGCGGAGGCTCCGCTGACCTGTGGTGCAATCGTTCGTGCGTGCTTGGACCTGGGAGTGGAACCAGAAGACCGCAAGAGAACTTGGCTCGACGATGCTGAGAATTGCATCGCTCACGGCGCACTGCTGACAGCAAAAGCGATCTATGCCTATGCGATCAAGGTCTTCCCAGCGAAGAAGTCGATCTGGCTGCGTGCCATCGCACTCGAGAAACAAGTCAACCCAGGCAAGAATGCCGAGGCGGTGGAGCAGCTACTGCAAGTCGCTGTGACTAATTGCCCGAACGCAGAGATTCTGTGGTTGATGGCTGCAAAGGAGGTGTGGACAAACGGATCGGTGGCGAACGCGCGAACAATTCTGCGCCAGGCCTTTAGCGCGAACCCAAACAGCGAAGCGATTTGGCTCGCTGCGGTCAAATTGGAGTGGGAAAACGACGAGATCGAGCTCGCGAGAGCACTTCTGGCCAAGGCCCGTGCCCAGGCACCATCCGCTCATGTGTGGATGAAGTCGATTCTTATCGAACGTGAACAAGGCGATCAGCCTGAGACTGAAGAGGGGTTGATCAAGGAGAGTATCGTGAAGTTCCCGGACGCTCCAAAGCTCCACATGATGGCAGGCCAGTTCTACGAGTCACAGAATCCACCAGACTACGACAAGGCCAAGCAGATGTATCGCCAGGGCTTACAGCACTGCCCAAAGTCGATCCCGTTGTGGTTACTCTCCAGCCGCTTGGAAGAGACGATGGCCCACAATGGCACCGTCGGTGGTGGAGTTGTCAAGGCGCGATCAGTGTTGGAGATGGCACGTCTCAAGAACCCTAAGAACGACCAGTTGTGGCTCGAAGCATCGCGCCTCGAAGCGCGTTGGAACAACCCCAAGGGCCAAGAAATGCTGATGGCGAAGGCCCTTCAGGAGTGTCCGGAGTCTGGCATTCTGCTCGCCGAGTCCATCGACATCGCTCCACGTGCGCAACAGAAGCGCGCAAGCTTCACAGCGCTGAAGAAGAAGGACAATGACCCTGCGGTCTGTCTTTCAGTTGCGAAGTTGTTCTGGCAGGAGCGAAAATACTCCAAGGCGCGCAAGTGGCTCGAACGCACCGTGCAGTTGGACAGTGACTTCGGTGACGGCTGGGCACACTACTATCTGTTTGAACTCAAGCACGGTGCTGGTAAGGAGGACGCTGAGAAGATCGTGACCCGCTGCATTGCTGCAGATCCGCATCACGGCGAGAAATGGACGAGTGTGAGCAAGGTGACCGCCAATCGCCGAAAGAAGACCGGCGATATCGTGAAGCTTGTCAGCTTAACACTGCCATTCGCCGGGCAACCTTAGCCGACCAGATCGACCCGACTTGAAAGGCGCAGGTCGCGGAAACCAAACTCTGGTAAGACTCTCCTTACCCAGTTTGCAGTAGTTTCTCTGAGTTGGCTGTATCCTAACCCACCTTTGAATGAAGGCCTTTGGTTGTCTTCACCTTCCGCACAGTTGCTGACCCCGTTCGATAATCGAGTTTTATTTTGGGCGGATGTACGTGATCAGAACGGGATCACTTGCCCTGGTTTTTCTGCAAGTGCCACGTCGTTGTGTATCTGCTGCCGGCGACCATTGAATTCTACCGTATAGGATCATCGTCACTGGAGCTCTATTTTTGCGCAGTGCAGTCTCTTCACGCGAATGCTAGCGAGCAGCAACGGTGGCGTTCGTTCGTTCATAGTCGCAACCGCAAGGAAACCCACACGATGGACGCTGAAGGCGCGGTTGATGCACCGCATGGATCATCGAGGCGCTTTTCGACGTTCTCAAACAAGAGGAATCAACGTCCGCGTCAAGACTCGCCACTGACCAAGCGTAAGGGTGATGGCATTGTTTCGCATGCCGAGGTGCGGGTGAATCTACGCGTCCAGTCGGATTCTGCGCTACTGTCAATGCGGAGACGTCAACATAATGGACTCCACGGTATTCTCACGTCTGCCGACGACAGCAAGAAGGCGTCCGTGAACGAACGTGTGAAGCACTACCAGCGCGTCTCCCACCGATCATCATTAGGTCCAATTGTTCTAGGTCCTCAATTCAACCTGGACGACAAGAGGAAGGAGGGATTCTTCGACGTGTTCGGCCTACTCGGAATCCCAATGCTCGTCTTCTTCCTGAGTACGTCACTGGCTGTCTTGTGCCAGGCGTATCTCCAAGTGTACCCCGTTAAGTTTGCGAACTACCTCATGAACACAACGACCTACGACAGCGGCGAGTTCTGGATGCTTCCAGATCCGGAGCCTGCTCCTACGATCGTTGCGACCGCGCTGCTTGTGTGCCTATCTGCTTGCTACGTGTACTTGGGAACGTTCATGATCTTCTTCCGCCACAAAGCGTTTCCGAAGGCCCGCGATTTGATATCCCCAACTAACAAGACAGGAGGGTCGACTGGAAGTAGGACTGGAAGCATCCCCAAGATGTTCGCGTTTCCGGAACTCAACTCCTCTCAGCTCATACGTCTCGTGATTCCGGCGTTGCTGAAGCCCACCACTGGTGCAGCGACGAAGGCGATGGTCGCCATTCCAACGTCTGTAATTGAACGAGAGGAGACTCCGGCGAAGTGCAATATCGTTCCTGCAGAGGATGACCCAACGTTGAAGAAGCCTAAGCGTTTAAGCATGACCCAAATACCTGTCGCGGAGATCTACAAGCAGTTCGTGAGCCCTGATGGTGTCTATCACGCCTATTACAACGTGCTGTACGACATCCCAAAGCTGGTGTTCCAGTCCATCACGCTGCTCGCCTACTTGCGCAAGGGTTTCCCGATCGCACTCACGGCATTCTACGCGTCGCTACTCGCCTTTAACTACCTCATCTCGTTCTACCGCTTCCAGAGAAAGCGTATCGACCGTCATCTAGTGATCACGCGCATGTTCTACCTTTTTGATCTCTTCTTCGCTGCGTTTGCTCCGATTCTCGTGCTCGCGTTCGCGTACTACCGCTTTGATTTCGATCGAGAGGCATACCGGGCCAAGGTGGAGACACTGCCGCCCGGGATCTTCGACGCCAACGCTCGACTCTTTGCTGATCCGCACGAAATGTCGATCTTCCGCTTGGCGTTCGGCTCGCTACGGCTCACGACAGGCTCGACGATCTTCGCCAAGTGTTCGCTTCTACTGCTGTCACTTGTAAAGTGGCGCAAGATCATCGTGTACCTCATTCAGTTGAACTACTCCCAACAGCGACGAATGATGAACCACTCACCGAAGACCCTCAAACACTCGAGCTCGCGTCGCCACTTACTATTCGGCATCGTGCTGTTCGTGTTCTTTGGTGTCGGCATCATCGTCTACACTGCTGGGTCGATCTCTACGAGCTTGAGCCACTGCAAGGCGAACAAAGAGCACTGTGTCGTTGTCAGCTACCAGTGGACGTTCCCGGACGAGAGCTGCCCATGCCTCGTGTACATCAACACAGACCGAGCTCCTCGTTCGTACGATGAGTGGATCAACCCGCCTGACGCGACAGAAGAGCTGGGAGAAATGGCCAAAATGGGGCAGCTCAAAGTGATCCAGATCATCAACAGGGAGGTACCAACACTCCCTGAGACTCTGCGCCATTGCCACAAGCTCGAGCAACTGTAGGTGGAGATGAAGAGCTAGGAAGAAGGCTGCTGCTCTGATGACTCACAGCGTTTGGATGCTCAACAGGATCCTAATGTACGCGAAGACTGAAGTGATTCCGTCGTGGACCAAAGAGCTGACGTACATGCAGTATCTGTACGTGCACTTCATGGTGGATACAGCGCTGTTTGCTGGCCGTCTGACGCTTTCATATGCTGCTTCACAGCCACATCGAGGGTGACTTCACCCGCAACTTGAGGGTGTTTCCTCTGGACACGTTCAGCCGAATGAAGAAACTCATGTATCTTCACACCGGGATCATCCCTCAGATCACGACTTACCCTTCGCTCGACGCGCTAGGGAAGCTCAAGACTCTCGTGATCGCAGCCCCACACCAAATGCGAGAGCTTTCTAACCTGGAACATCTGAAGAACCTCCGAGCTTTACTACTGGTGGAGCAGGCGCGCGTTTCGAAGCTACCGTCGCTCAAGCCACTCAAGAAACTCCGACAGTTGGAGCTATTTTACCGATCGGAGATGTGCTGCAATGGCTTCATCACGCCTGGTGCCTGCAATCTAAACGACTACCAGTGTAAGACGCGCGTCGGAGAGCCTACGACTGAGTGTTCAGCAGTATCCATGGCGTCCGAAGATGTCGCGTTACTCAAACGCATCCGAGCCAATGTCTGCACGAACTGGACGTTCGATCTGCAGGACGAAGAGCCAACCCGCCTGTCGACAGATACTGCCTGCGGTGGTGTATTGTATCGCCAATGTCAGCTCGGAGAAAAGACCGGCATGTGCTTTAATGGCCGCATGCAGGTGATCAGCTGCGACACAACCGGCATCTTCGAGAAAATGCGACGGCTGCAGATACGACGTGGCGTGGGACCCGCGTGTGATCCACAGGTCGAGGCTTGGCTCGGCTGCCAGTGACAGCAGAAGGAGAGTTGCGTCAGGTTTTGCCGAGACGTGTGATATCTTGGTTTTTGACCACATTCAGCTGATATCACTGAGGACGAGTTTGCATAATTTTAGAATTTCATTTCCGTCTGCATGCGAATGCAATCCACATCCTCCACGCTCAGTTGCCATACACCCGCTCAGCAACTGCGTCGTATCGCAGTTGCCACCTCGAGGTCGTTGGAATGCACTTTGTAGTACACAAGAGCAGAGTCACAGACGCCGTGGGCAGGTCTCCTTCTACGGCGTAGATCATTTTCAAAACCACCGAGATACAAGCGAAGCAACCAAGTCAGAGCACCACGATGATCGAGGAGCCAATCTCAACGCAAGAAACCAGGTCACTTCTTCGCCAGATCAGCGAGCCACACGCGCGAGCCCTGCCCGAAGGGCAAGACGAAGCTGTGCCTTCTGTGCGTCGCTTGGCGTCCGAATACGTCGCGGAGCTCGTTCGCAACGCCGATGACACGGCTGTTCTCAGTGCCGCCAGGCCTCTGGGTCATGCGTGCAAGCGCGAGCTGAAGGCTCTATGTGATAGCGAACTAAAGCTGTTGCAGGCAACCTTCCGCATCACGAACGGTCAGTGGAACTCACCAGTGATGCTGGAAGGGCTTCGTAACACACAGATCTGCCTCGCGAGAAACAGCGATGAGTTGTCCCCTCCGTGTATCGACGCCATCATCTCCACATTTATGAAGGCACAGGTCCCGCCTATCGGTGGAGAAGCCAAGGGTGCGTGGCAGCCATTGGAACCGAGCCAATCCGATTCACCGGACAGGAAACAACACGGTAAGCGGGGTAAGATGCGTCATCATCATGATGACGACGACTCGGAGGATTCAAAGACCCCAACCCAAGGCCTTGAGATCTACGTGATCAATAACAACGGTGGCCAGGGGGGTGGCAACGAGAACGTGATCGGGTGGCGAAAGCATCACCACCACGACCACCACCACGACCACGGAACGCACCCCCTCGTGTGGTTTTTCGTGCTGCCGTTCTTTTGCGTCGGTGTGTTTGTGTGCGTTAAGTACGCAGTGGCATTCGTCAAGAAGCGCAGGGCCGCTGGACTTCCGTACGCGACACCCACACAGAGCCACGAGTATGAGCCGCTCAAGACATCTGACTCACCTTCGCACGAGTCGTAATCCACGAGTCGAGGTCTGTTGAAACTCGGGAGACTCAACTGAGATGTTCGTGCGTGTTGATGGTCCAGTGATACGGTGCCGTGCACTTGTGGTAGTTGTTCGTAGGCGTAAGTGTTCAATGTCATTCGATTCTTGGAACATGCAGCATGAATCGTGGATAAATAGTGTAAATATTGTGCAGGAGGATAGTGGGAATGTTACCTTGTCTAGCTAGTAAATAACTTGTAGGAACGTATAGAGACGACATGGAGAGACGAAGCCACATAAGGAGCTTGATGTGATCGGCGGGTGCGTGAGAAATGACGGTGGAGCAATCATCCAGAGCCTTTCCAAACAGCGGAGTCCGGTCCAACGATAGCGAGCATCAAGCCAAGATGAGGGCGATGCTGCGAGCTATCGGAGGCAGCGTCTCAGCAAGATCCGTAATGAGAGATCGAGCCGAGATGCTGGAGACAACCGCCACTTTTGGAGGACATAGATTCCTGCTGCCGCTTTACAGATCGTTGGCACACAGCTGAGGCACTTCGTCGTAGAGCATCACAAGCGAGTAGAGCGCGCGGTCTTCGTCGCCCAGCCACACCTGCAGACACTCTTCGGCGGCCTCGATCATGTCCGAGTGGTAGCCGATGACTTCATTGTAAGTGGAGAATGCCTGGAGCACGCGGATGATGCGGTTCTGTTCCTTTGCGCTGCGCCATGTGACTACTGTGCGGACATCCTGAGCGATGCGCGCATACTGCGGGCATTCACCACAGGGACAGAGGTAGTCGTCGACGTACACGGGGGCGAGTTGAGGCGAGTTCATGGAAGACAGGCGGAGAAGACGGTCGGCCTTTGTCGCCGTGTCATCTTCCTCTGCGTAGTACTCAACTTCTTCCACTTGCGTTGTGTACGAAGCGCATTCATCTTCACTGTCACTGTTGTCGTTGACCTCAGCTTCACAGTCGCTGAAGTCGTACTTGCTTTCGTCGTCCGTCTCTTCGGTCGTGAAGGACGACGTGTCATCATCCTGGCTGCTTGGCTTGGACCACGACTTCCACGCACCGACAGGCAAGACAGTGATGTCATCTGGTCCGAGGAAGACTGAATCGTTGATCTCTTCTGAGACTGGGTTTGCTGCTGCATGGTGATTGCAGCGCGCACACATGGCGTCGATCTCGCCGACGAGCTCCTGGTACCAGGCCTCCTCCAGCTCCGAGAGCACGGCGGATGAGCCCGAGAACGCTTCAATCGCGTCAAGGTACACACTGGAGATTGTCGTCTTCACGGAGTGCACGGTGTTGCAGAAAAAGCGTGCGACGGGGCCTGGACTCTGGAGCTGTGGAGTACTGGACATACTTACCTTTCGCATTTGTGTCGAGGGCTGGATCGCGATGGGGCGAAGCGCTGAGAGAGTGTCGATGGAGTCATCACGAGAGCAGAACGCACTGGAAGCGAAGTTGCCCATTGTTGTTGTTGCGGTTGTTGTGGTTGGTGGTAAATGGTGGAATGACGTCCTGCACTCGATCGCTCCATGCGCTGCATCTCGCGGCTTGTCCAGGCGCCGTCGCCTGATGAGGACAGCGCGTGAAAATGCGCGGAGAAGATGCGCGCGCAGATTCCGCGTCTGCTCAGCGGCAGTCGCGCTGTCCCACACGCTTCCAAGATCGATCACAGGGAGCCGTCCATTTTCAGCAGCTCCCATTTTCCACACGCGTCCTCTCAAGATACGAAAGTTCACCAAAAGCGGTCATCTGATTGGTCAGAGATGTAGCCATTTCACACACCGGTGCGCCAACCGGTACAGTTCACTTAGGTGATACCCTCGCAACTTCAATGTTGGCTTCGCGTCCGACCCCTCGCCGAGAAGACCGACGAGAATGCCATCACGATCGGATCGGCGGAAGGATGTGGCTGCAAGCGGCGCTGACGATGTCAGAGGCCGTGAACGCGCCGCGACGATCCTGCTGGCGCTGCGCGATGTGCTGCGCGAGGCGCAGGTCCGCGGCATCTCGCTCTCGGCGTCGTTCCTGCACTTTGACCGCAGGCAGCAGGGCCTCGTGGGCGTCGACGACCTCACGGCGGCGCTCGTGGAGCTGCGCATTCTACCGACGACGGCGACGGAGGAGGACGTGGAGGCGTGTGTACACGAGCTGTCGCTGCGCCGCTCGCGTGCGTACTTTTCGCGGGACGACTTTATCGCGTACTTCACCAAACTTCCCGCCAACAACGAGAATGTGATCGCGAACGACTCGACGTTACCGTCACCACAGAGAGCGCAGCACAAAGCAAAGTCTTTGAAGCAGGTTAAGCTCGTTGTGAGTGAGGAAACGCAGTTTTCGTTGTCGAATAATGACGAGGCGCAGCTGTCTCCAGACGCGAAGAAGTCGAGAAAGCTGAAGCGGCCGCTGGGCTCGATGCTGCCGAATTGGGCCCATGCTCGCAGTAAACGCGCCCTCCATGAGCTCGAGAGTCTGGTGAAGAAGCGGCCACGAGATACGACAGCCCGTCCAGTCTCCAGATCGACGCTCGTGTCCACCGGAGAAGTCTCTGTACCACCGCTGGGGCTAACAGAGGGTGAGAACGCTGACACGGAGATGGCTGAGAAAGACGAGCTGGAGAACGACCAGGTGATGAAAGTTGAGTCAGCGAGAAGCACGTCAACAGCCAGTGAGGCACCGGATGATAGAGGCGATCTGCTGCAGCTACCCGTGGATCCACGCTGGAAGCTGTTCGAACTGGACGACGACACGACTCTTTCGTACGTCATTCTGGCCCACGATGGAACCACGATGGCTCCAGATCCGCGGCTTCCGACGACCCCAAGTGGATGGAATCGACAAGAAGAAGACGATATAGCAGTGCAGTTTACACCGTTTCGGTTCACGGTGTTCCTGGACGCGTTTCAGCGCGTGGAGACGCTCGAGACGTTCTTCACACCACTGCTAACGCACTTCCCACGCGGAAAGGTGCTCGTCTGCGGCTTCCCCACCAAGATGCGCCGCCAAACTGTGCTCAACAACGTGTTTCTCGCTGCCGCATACGCCAAACTCCTGATCCACGTGATGGAAAGGACGCGTGAATGGCTGGTCCAGCCGAAAATGGGAATCGCTGCGATGCCACAGTTCGTGTTGGGCTTTGGCACTGGAGCGCAAGTCGCGACACAGCTTTTAGCAAGCGAGATTCCGTTAGAAGCCACGAACCATACCAGCTTGAGGATGTTCACGCAGGCACAGCGGGGTCTCGTCGTGTTCAATGGCTTGTTCAACGTCTCAGAAGGCGCTGCTCGGGCTTCGTGGAACGCATGGCGGCGCATGCTGATAGCACAGGAGGGCCGCAACACGACGGTTGAGTGGCACGAAGCTCTCCTCCGTACAGCCTTCAGTGACCACTATCTAACGCAAGTTGCTCGCAGTCGAGAAGGTGCTTTAGAGGTATTCTTCCAATCTCGAAAACACTTTTTTCAAGGCAAGAGTCTGGAGCTGCTGCGAGCCCTTGTGCGGGGCGTCGTGAAGAACCGTGAATGGGACGTCAGCGGTCTCAGTGTGCTCTGTACACAACCTTTTGGTGTTGTTGCTGTCCAAGGGACATTAGACGAACTGGCCCCTGCTAACCAGGTTGAGAAGATAGCGACAAGTGGGTTTTCATCGCGAGTGGACTCGCTCACTGAGTGTCTCTCAGTGAATCGACCCGCTGAGGCAGCGACCCCGCTGTACGTGGCGTGGCTCAAAAGTGGCCATGAAGTCATTCAAGAACGGGCCAGTTATGTGTACGAGCTCATGCGCCAGCTCGTTCTAACGCCCGTCAGCGTATCTCCAAACCCTGACGTGGTCATTCCACGATCCAGTCATGAGGCGAATCCTGCGCTTGACGAAGATGGGAAAAGCTCCGAGGTAGCAGCATCGGTTGATGTGACCTCAGCAGCTGATGCCGGATTAAGCGAGGAACTACATGTGACTGATGCACTTGGCGGACAGCCAGCGCCTACACGGTCTGCTGTCGGCGTTCGAGTGCGCAATCTAATGGCCTCTAACGGGCTGAAGTGGGTCCAGCAAGAGCTGTACGATCGAGATCTCGACGGTGCCGGCCCGACTGACGCCATTCTAGAGCGATACGAGCGGGTTCTCCTCCAAGAAGCACGTCAAGAGTACGAGCGGCAGCAAAAAGAGACAGCGAAGCGTCTGAAAATTGAGGCGATCGAAGCTGAAAAACACGCACAGAAAGTCGAAGAACTCGAGCGGATCGTGCGAGAGCAGGAGTTAGAGAAGAGCATCCAGCGCAAAGAGTATGAAGCCCAGAAGCGATTCTTCGAGCAAATGGAAGAGCAGAAGCTGCTGCAGGCCAAGTGGCTGGACGAACATCGTCAAATGGAGCTGGAGGATGCGTTTTCGCTGAAGTTCAACGAGCAAATGTACATGGAAGAAGAGCGTGAGAGGACGAACAAGCAGATGAGCAAGAAAGTGGCTGCGCTCGAGCGTGAGCGGGAGGAACAGGAGCGCGAGCGGTACCAAGTAGCCCTGCAGCAGCAGCGACTAGAAAAGCAGCACAAGAAGCGCGAGGATCTGAAGAAATTCCAGAAGGAATTTGAACAGAACCAGTTCGTATGCAGTGCGGTGGAGGCGTATCGACTAGATCTGGCTCCAGAAATGGCCAACTTTGCTGATATTGTCACCGGTGCGAGCTTGTTGGCGACAGATCTGACCCACTTTTACGAGCTCAAGCAGTCGCAAATGGAAGACAGCGCTGACAAACGACGGTCTCTGCAGTTGCTGAAGAGCGAGATCGAAGGAAAGGACACAGCTTTACGCAACTTAGAACGCGTGCAGCTAAAGGCAAAGAGCACAGGAATGATCGCCAAGGCTGGGCTCGGCACGGTGCGGATTGTAGCGATCACGCCTGCCGAAGTACAAGCGCTAGGGCGAGAAGTGGACGAGAAGCGGGATGAAATGGCTCGGCTTCTCCACGACCAAAGCCTTCTTGTGAAGGAATTGGCGTGGCAAGACAAGATGCTGCAACAGCTAAGTGTTCTCATCAAACGGAACGAAGGATTTCGGACGGAAATGCTCACGAAACTGGATGAGAGTGCGAGTCGGGGAAACGAGATGGTGCTGTGTGTGCGAGAAGACATGGAGGCGATCATGGACAAGCGTGGAGCCAACGACACGAAGCTACAACGGCTGAAGGCTCGTCTACAGCTTGTTCACGACGAGATCCGACGCGCTGAGGCCGCAGAGACGCAATACTTTGACACACGACTGCGGGTGGAAGGTAGCACGCAGCGGGTGCTTCGAAACGTGTTGCTAAAAGAAATGGCCATAGAGAAGGAGGAGCTTGAAAAGAGCCAGGCCAGTATTGCGATTGAGGAAGCGCAGCACCGTAGCGCACTGAAAGAGCGCAAGAAAACGCTAGGCGAGTACGCGGCAGCTACATTTCACGTGGAGACTTGTAGGAAAGGACTGGAGGCTGCGGTTCCTCTCACTCCTACTCGCCCCCCAGAATCTACTGCGGGCAATACCCTTGCTGAGGACACAGATAGCGAGTTGTCTGCGAAAGCGGGAAGTCTTTGCGAGCGAACTCGACACAAGAAGCACGCGGATCGCACACCTGAAGAAAAGCGGTGGGTGGCTGTGGATTTCACGCTGAATTTTGCCTACTACTACAAGCACGTTGACGCAGCAGAGGTCGACATCGTCCAGCGCCATCCCGACTACCAGACCAACAAGCTCACAAAGCCACAGCTGGAGCGATTGCTGTCGCTTCCGTCCCGCAATTGTCTCGCGCTTGCGTTCCTCAAGTCTCAAGAGGAGCTTGAAGCGCATGCCTTGCTCCGAAAGTACACGTTTGGAGACGGAGACGACTACTTTACTCAGTTGGACAGGGATTTCGACCTCCCTGGTTCACTTGAGCCTCCTGCAACGATTGTCTCCACACTGGAGCAACTTGTCGCTGGGCTGGAGAAGGTCGAGAACACGGTCCTGCGCAGTCGGAGCGTTGTCTTTTCTGAAAAGCTGTTTGACGGAGCCACTGAAGTCTCTCCGCCTCCGTTCTCCATTTTATCTGCAAGTCAGCAGCAGATCCCTCCGCACAAGACAGTCACACACGCGTTTCAGCTTCCCATTGCACCGACAGCAGTGCTCTCGCTGACGGTCTCCGTTGTGTTCCAGGGTCACTTCAAGTCCACTGGTTACCAGAATGGACGCCTCGCCGCTATGCTGTACGCGTTGCCCCCCCCAAACGCACCATCACCGTCCATCTCAGCCCCTCTGCCCATGGGTGCGTGCATCACGCATACAGATATCGCACTGTGCACGCCTCATTCTCTGGGTAAAGTGGTTCTTCGACACGACCCGAGCAAGAAACCCGTGAGCAACGAGGTGACTTACCAAGTCGTGCTGGGAGCGCCCGTCTTGACGACGTATTCAATCCAAATCACGGCTCAGACTGCGCTGTTTCCGAGTGAAGTGCTGCGCAAAAAGCGGGCAGACGCGTTAAAGAAGCAGGAACTGCTTCCGTTGAAGAAGGACGAAGTCCAGAACGTCTTCACCACCATCCAATTGAGCGAGCGCAAGAAGCGACTCGCACGGAAGATGGGGAACGACGCCAAGGATGGAGCACGCCAGGCCGAGTTGGAAATGCTCCGTCAGTCCAAGCTGCTAGAGGCTGATAATGCTGCACCGGCGCTGCCACAAGACGAGCGCAGAGCGCTTCACTCAAAGATCCACGCGGCGGAATCTACGTTCACGCAGCAGTGCTTCCTCTTCGCTCAGCGTGAAGAAGAGGTCCGCGACATCGAAGCAGGCTTGAAAGAGCTGACCAAGATTCACGCCGACTTGCTGGAAGAAATCGACCGAATGGAGCGAGATCTGGACGATTATCGAGCATTTCTCCCACCACTAGCAGCCATCCTGGTGGAGAGCAAGGACAACAGCGACCGAGATGCCGCTGGAGCCCGTATCGCCAGGGAGCTTAACGTGGAATACGTGAGCCGCTACGGTGCACGGTCTGGTAAAGTGATGTGGGCAGAGCTGTCGGCAATGAAAGCGAAGCTGCCTTCGATGATGACGCCGGCTGAGCGCCTGCGGCGCAAGTATAAGAAGGGCGTCGACGTGCTAGAGAAGAAAGAGCGTGAGTGGGTGTTGTTGGATCGGATCCTACATCCACGCAAGTACGACTGGGAGGATCGATTGGTGGCCGAAGGAGACTCGAGGATGCGTCTCCATGGCACGCACCCACGGCTGACAAAGGACGAAGAGATGCTCGCAGTGCTGTCTCAAATGGAAGTTGAGCGGATCATGAAGGCGCCGTGGAATCTACTGGAGCGGAAGGAAATCCAGGTTCGTAAGATCGTCACGCGGTTTCGTGACGATGTGATTAATGGTGGCGCGCGGAAGAGCACCAGTGAGAAGAAAACCAAGTCGGCGACGAGCATGGTGTCGATGCTTCGCGCTCAAAAGGCGACAGAGCTCACGAGCGAGGAGCGGGAGTGGCGAGTGTACGACAAGATGCTGAACCCCGTGTACTACCCAGTGACCCTGACGAGCATCGCTGACGATGTTGCGGCCAATAAACAGCAGCAGCCTGGACACAGCGTGAGTGTCCCTGGCCACGTCACACGCGAAGATCTCGTGCACGCGCTGAACACACCAGAAGAAGAGCTCTTCAAATTGCCGAGTGAGCTGCTCCATGCGCGCAACCTGCTGCTGAAGTTTGATCCTCAGCTCAGCATGAACCTCATGGAAGCCGCTCGCATGCAGCACGCACAAGACAACGCCGTGGTAGAGAAGGTGGAAATGGACGTCGATGCGAGGTGTCGCCTCGTGTACGCAGAGCTGCAGCGCGCGATCGCCAACACGCGAAACGAATTCATGGATTCATCCGCTCTTCACACGACGCTGCAGCGATTCCCAACGAAAGTACTACGTCTGGAGCTGGAGAAGGAACTGGACCGCATTCTTGTTGGCCAAATCCAGGAGAAGGAGCAGTACGAGCTGGACAACTTCCTCAAGAAAGGCGGCAACGCTAAGGAGAAGCGACGGCAGCTCGGCTTGGATGGTAGTGGTGCCGCAGGCGATGCTAAGTCACGCGACAACGATTCGGTTTCAGAGTCCGACAGCGATGAAGAAGCTCAGTTGGCTCGCGAACAACGGGAGCAACGTCGTATGAAAGAAGCCGCGAAGAACGGAGCGCCTCGCGAGAAAGTGCGCGGCAAGGCGCTTAAGACGAAGTCGATACAGAAGCAACGACGTGAGATAAAAGACGCTCTCCAAGGCCGCAGTTTGGACGAACAACGTCAGCTCTTGCAGGAGCAGGAGCTTGGTGTCGGAGGCTGCATGGCGTGCCGGCATAACCCGTGCCTGTGGAAACCATACCTCCAAGAGTCGATCGTCAGCATCAACAGTCGAATGGAAGTGCTACAAGAGGAGCTGGAGCGAATCAAACGTGCGCCAGATCTTGTGATCGAGTCGACAGTGTGTCTAGCCGCCGTCAAGTCAGGAAACAAGGCCGTGACAATGCGCAAGGCGGACCTATTCGACGAAGTCACGCTGGAGATCAAGATCTGGGACAAGAATCTGCGGCTTCGAGCTGTCGACCAGGAGTTCCACGACACGTTCACGTCGAAAGAGCAGTACTTTGAGACGCAGGCGCTCCACGGCTTTCGCCAGATCCAGCAGAAGGCCAAGGTCCAAGTCGCGCTGCAGCGAGAGCACAACGTGCTGGTGTCCAACTTGACGGCGTACGAAGTAGTGGAAGATATCTTAGAGTTCATGCTGGAAGGATGGGTCTTTGGCGAGCGAGAGTCCGAGCGCAAGGCGATGGGCTTCGTACCCAGCTTGAAGCGAGAAGGACCACTGACAATGCATGACCTGCGGCGCCTTGAGGAAGAGAAGCGGCTTTTGGACGCGCAGAACTCACTCAAGGAGGAGGAGAACGTCCAGGGCATTCCATTGGACAAGTGGAAGCCGATTGAAATGGCTGCGTTTGAAATCAACGAGCAGAACAAGGCGGTGAAGAAGGGGTCGGAATTGGATAAGCAGCTCACAGAGACCGAGAATGCGCTCAAGTTTGGCATCTTCTGTATGACACTCATGTACTTTCGAGGGTTGTCGCTGCTCAAGAAGCAGAAGACTGTGTGGTCGACATCTGCGCTCAAGGGATCCGCCAAGCAGCCTGTGCACTCGGCCGAGCGGAAGCGTATGGAGATCGAGGCCCGTAATGTCGCTGCTCGCCAGAAGAAAGCGGAGCTATACGACGCCAAAGCACGAGTGGGCCAGGCTCGCAAGCAGAAGCTGGAGGATCAACGAACAGCCGCGTACCGCACGCGCATGGTGCTCGAAAACAAAAAGGCCAAGCGAGAAGCACGAGCTGCGGTGCACATTCAGCGGATCTTCCGAGGGTTCATGGGGCGTCGAGCTGGAAGGAAGTGGATGCTGCGGCG
>JAADVE010000550.1:0-16941 GCA_023334595.1 Pythium utonaiense
CGACCAGTCCCACTGAAGGAGAGGATAAAACCCCGGAGGTTCCTGCGGAAGAAGGGCATGAGAACCCAGAGGTTCAAGCTGAAGGAGAGCTCATTCAAAACACCGTGGAGCCCCAAACGGACTTTTCGAATACAGAGCATGCGATTGGAATCGAGAGTGACGAGTCCACTTCAGTGCCCGCGCTCAAAGAAGCCCAGGAGATCGAGTCTACACAAGTGCAGCCGGAGCCATCAGCTAATATCACGCCTGAGCCTTCACCCGAACACGGTGAGCTCGTGCAGTTGGAGATGGAGCCGAGTCGTGAGCAAGAGAATGCTCACTGGGAGACGCATGTTAACGATGCGGTTGAGGCTCCAGTCGAATTGAGTAGTGAAGACCATCCTGATGTGATAGTGGAGAATCAACTCGACGCTGTGCCACACGACACAGCGTGGCAGGAAGTCACTGCTGAGACCCGGACTTACGACAATGTATACACGCACGAAGCAGCAGATCCCGCTGCAGAGAACGCTGCTGTTCAGTGGGATCCACAGGCAGAAGGATTGTCGCAGTACCAAGTCGCAGAAGCACACGGTCAAGAGGACCAGGTCAACTTCCAAGCGCATGATGAGATGTCAACTGCGAGCGGAGAAGAAGCGGTTCAAGAACGTTATCATCAGCCAGAAGAAATGGGCTGGGAGCCTACACAGCACCCATCGGACGACGAGTATCAACACCCCGTCCATGTGGCTGACGGAAGTGAAGACCTGGCCTCCCAAGCAAACACTACGACTGACGCACACGAAGCCTACCCAGCGGAATGGCCTTCACAAGAGCTGGCGAGTGAGGAGCTGCCGGATTCGACAGGTCTGTGGAGTGCGACAGGCATCATGCACGAAGCCGAAGGCCTTGAGGGTCACGCCGGAAGCTACGACGCCACGCCGATTGAGCACACGCACCACGACGACGTTGATGATCCGCTTCTCGTTGAATCGGAGGTTGTGGGGTTGGTCATCACCACAGGAGACCATGAGGCTGTGGCGTCTTCTTCCAACGCCGTTAAGGTTTAAGATATTCAATCACTAGACTACCCGCACTAGTTCCGTTGGATCATCTACTCGTCTACTTAGGGCTCCACATGCCCAGTCGTGTGTCAAACTGCATGCGCAGGAACTTGTAGTAGCGTGTGATGTGGCGGCGGTCGTGGCTGTTGACGGTCTCGTCAATCGCGATCGTAGCGACCGGCCACACGACCATAAAGCACCAGAAGTACCAGGGCACGACACGCGCGACGAACTGGACGAGTTCCACGCCGTCGGCCCCCACGATGCCCGCCCGCACAGCGCTGATCACGAACTGCACAGCCACGAGCACACTGGCGGTGGCCGTCCAAATGCGATTGCGCAGTGGAGACGCGGAGAAGATGCTCTCGCAGCGGTACAGGTAGCTGGTTGACGAGGCAATCACCGATAACCCGACAGTCAGGATCATCGCAGCTTCCGCTCGGTCAATCGCGGCCAGAACTGGCGCGGGTCGTGGTCGTTGCTGGGACAACGATGACGTGTGCAATACAAAATCAATCCATCGAAATGTGTGGTACTGAGCGTCGAGAGAAGCACGATCTGCTTCGAGAGAAAGCCCCCAAATCCACTCGAATACAAGAATGGAGACCAGCGCGGACGGTACGTGACGCAGCACGAAGTACCACGCGAGCCGCGGCATGTCGTCGTTCAGTGCCACGTCTTCGTTCTTGCGTGGCGTGCGCTTCATTACATCCTTCTCTTCCGGGGACGCGAGCATGGTGAGGCTGAGCACGGGCACGAGCACCCAGAGGAACCAAAAGATGGAGCCACAGCTCAGCTGAGGCACAGACGGGAACGGCAAGATGTAGGTCGCGAGGATGAGCGTGGCCAAGAAGAGCTGCGAGACGAAGATGAACGCGATCATCTGGTGAAAGTTGGTCAGCACGCAGCGGCCCAGGCGAATAAGCTCGATGAGCTGCGTGAGTCCGGACGCTGTAGACGACGAGCGGTCCGCGGCGGCCGAACGTTGCGTTGGACCCGAGCCGTTGTTGTTGCTGTTGATGCTGAACGAACACGCGAGTGTGTTGAGGATGTGACTGAAGTCCACGTCATCTTCAGCAAACACTGGCAGTTCCTTGCCTCGAGGGAGCTGCTCGTCAAAGAGCGTGTGGAGACCAGTTTGGAGAGCCACAGCCACATCTGAATTGGCGAACAACGCGGCGTTGCTGGCCTTGAGAGACGACCCCACACCCATAACGACCTCGTCGTTCTCTTGGAAGATGGAGATCATGTCGCTGATGGTCTCTGTCGTGCTGTCCGTGTAGAGCGAGACCAGCAAGGGCACGTTATCGACTTCTTGGATGTGGCGTTTGATCGCTTCCACTCCATGAGGCAGTCGAGCCTTGACGTCCCAGTCAGAGTAGTTAGAGGTCATGCGGTGCGGATCGGGGCCATCGCTTTCAAGCGGTCGCAACGAAATTGCGCAATTCCAATCGGTCTCGATGCCCATCTTCTCAGCCAGCAGCTTACTGCGGCGCATATTGCGAGGGGAGAAGTACACAAAGCGAATACCCGACGCTGTGAGGTCTTCGATGAACTCGGGGATCGCACGCTTTGGCTGCAGGCCAGTGGCGACCATGCCGAGGAAGATCTGGTCGTCTTGGATCTGCCACAGCAGAGACTCCTTCTCCGAGGACTCCATCTCCGACGGCTGTATTCCGATAGATGATGCAGCGTCACTGTGAGAGATCGGTGCACCAGCTCCACCTCCTAGACCTCGTTCACTGCGATGTCGTGATGTCGGAGACACAGCCCGTGCGGTGGAAGGCACGGAGCTCATTCCCTGAGGCATTCCCGCGCGTCTGGCATCGTCGTTGGAGCCTGCAGAGGCCACGGGCGAGACGTTGGGCTGGCTGCGACACCGCCCTCGCGACGCACTCGCACTGAAGCTGCCAGGGCCATCGTCAGCTGGAGTGGCCGTGCCCATAGTCTCTCGGAAGTTAATTTCACCGGCAATGCTGTCTTCTACCAGATACACGGGCGGGTGCATGCCGTTCCCATTGCGAAGAGCCAGTTGGTCACTCTTGGGGCGAGTGAACATACCAGTGAGCTTGTGGGGGACGGGGACGTAGGATAGTGCCACACAGTCCAGGTCTTCTACGCGCCACTGGTTGTACATCTCCAGGATCGCTCGCCGCTTTTCATTCGTCAACGGGCAGATGGACTTGCCGTCCCAGTACTCCGAGCACTGTGCGAGCGAGATCATCGGGTGGCCACGCGAAAGAAGCTGCAGGCGGTTCGACCGCTGGTCCTGCACGATGGTCGAGTACAAGTGCGTCTTCAAGTTCCCTCGGTACCGCGTGTCCTCTTGGCCCTGCTCGTGGTGGTCGATAGTGTGCTCGTGATGCGCCAATCGTGGGCAAATGATGTGCAGCGCCTGCATGCGGCGGAACACGCTGAGGTCTTCCCGCACGAAGCCAATCTCGCGCGTCAAGTTAAGCAAGTGCTTGGGGAACGGCAGCATCCGTACGTGGGCCGAGAGTCGCTGGATGCATGTGCGCAGGTAGGGGTTCCGCGTGGTTGTCTTCGCAAGGGCAGACCCGCAACCATCGTCCAGCGCTTCGCGAGCCAGGGCCTCGGTCTCACTCATGAGGTAGCCCATGGACGAGTGATAATAGTCCGCCGGGTCCTCCGCGTCGTTCAACAGAATCGACAGACCGATCGGTTTCAGAGATGCGAGGTGCTGACGCCACTTGGGGTCTTCGAACTTCAGACCTGTCTCGCAGTCGCGGTCAGGATGGAGGTCGAGAACCGTGGAGCTGTTGGTCTGTTTGTCGTTTAGCAGGAAGATTTCCTCGACCGACGGCGTCTGCTCGCACAGAATGTCGTCGTCAAAGCAGCACAACATCGTCGTGCTACCAAGCCGCTCCAGGAGTCGGAAAGACCGAAACGGGATCGGCAAGAAGGGCCGAGAGTTTGGGTGGCGGGAGTCGTGGGCTTGCTGGCTCGTCGTCGCCCGGAACTTGAGAGTGATAAGAAAATACTCGAGCGAGCGACGGAACGCCGACTGTCTGGACGCGTGCTCCGACCGCATCTTCTCGCGCTCTTCTGAGTCGTACATATCGCTCGCATGGTGCTGCCGCTTCGACAACAGCGCTGCTGCAGCCGTCGAAAACGACGACGAAAAGCTCTCGCGATCCCCTTCGGCAGCGCGGTCTCCTCGCGGTGAAGTTGGGGCTGTGGAAGCGTTGTTCTCTGCGTAGACGACGCTCTCGAACGAGCCCAAGATGGATGCCGTAGCCGCTGCTTCCGCCAGGAACAACACAAACGGTGTGTTAAGCGAGGCGAAGCATAACCAGATACCAATCGGGCCCAGCAGAATGTGGTTGAGCGTCGTGTGCAGCGAGCGGTGCTGGAAGACGACCCGCAGGCCAATGGCCAGCAGCACGCATACCGAGTACATGGTGCACACGTAGATCGCGATGAGCCTCGCCTTAGCCTGGAGCTTCTGCGTGTACGTGGGCGGGCGGTTGATCCGGAAGAACGCGTCCTGGATGTCCTGCACCACGGGCGTCTCGCGCATCTCGAACACGCGCATGCCTCCGCACAGCGACAGCAGCAGCGCCGGATTGAACGTGGCGTTGCAGCGCTCAGTCTCTAGCGTGTCGTTGCTGCTAGGTATCTTCGCGCCGCGCGGAAACTCCAACGGAGACTGCGCATGTGGTGGGTTCAGTGCACAGACAGCGCCAGGCGCCAGGTCGCCACTCATGAGCGCGACGATGTCTCCCTCCACCAGTAGGTTCATGGGCATGCGCTGCCAGTGGCTGTCGCGGTAACACGCTATCAAATTGGTGGACGGCAGCAGCACGATGGGCTTGAGAGACGCTGCCGCTGGGGCTTTGCCTGCAGCCGTGGATGCGCCGGAACCATTGGCGCTGTCGAACTGCTTGAGCAGGTGCTGCACGGCGGTGCGCACACGCTCGGCCATTTCATCGTGGTGGCGGCGGCGCTGGACGGCGCTCAGCAACACGTTCAGCACCGCCGCGCCCAGCAGGAAGAGCCCTTCGAGCAGCGGCCCCACACCGTCCGTCTTGGCGTCCAGGCGCGCGTAGTCAACGAAGCGGAAGGCCGCGCAGACCAGCAGCAGCAGCGAGAACGGGTCGCGGAACTCCTTGGTGAAGTTGGGGCTGCGCTCCTTCTCCTCGATCTTGCGCTCGATGGCACGCAACAGCCGCCGCCGCGCACTCTGCGTGGAGAGCCCGAACGGCGGGTCGCCGCTGCGGAACGTGCTGTAGTGGGCGTCGCTGCGGCTGCTCGCCGACGGGTAGTTTGGCGGTTTGAGGCGGTTCGTCCACGACGCCGAGCCCGAAAGAGAGATGGGATCGCTGCGCGTCTGCTGCGCGTGATCGGCGCGCGTCATATCCGACGGCTGCGCCGCTAGAGACGCCACCGCGGCGTCCATCGTCCGCGCGGATCTGCTTCGCGCTCGCGTGGCGGCGCTTCCCATGCTGAAAAGCTACAGTGGAATCCTAAATTACAAAATTACAACACTACACGTTTAAAATAACGAAAATAGACAATGGGCGTCTGTGATTGGCTGTAAATGCGTCCGTCGCCTCGAAACCAACGAAAGTACCGACCTGCGCCGCTGGAGTTGGGGAGCTACGGTGTACTCTTCGTCCCCACGCGTCAGCCAAGAGCTCCGAAGCGAGACCGAGAAGCCGAGCACCATGCCGAAGAACAAGGGAAAGGGAGGCAAGAACCGCCGCCGAGGAAAGGGCGATGGCGAGGAGAACAAGCGCGAGCTCGAGTTCAAGGAGGACGGACAAGGTGCGTGGCGGGATCCGGTCCACGCTTGAGAACCGGAGGGACTGATGGACTTCTCTGTGTTTGTGTGACCAACAGAGTACGCGCAGGTGGTGCGCATGCTGGGCAACGGCCGTCTGGAGGCGTACTGCTTTGACGGTGTGACGCGACTGGGCCACATCCGTGGCAAGATGCGCAAGAAGGTGTGGGTCGGTGCCGGCGACATCATCCTCGTGTCCATGCGTGAGTACCAGGACGGCAAGGTCGACATCATCCACAAATACAACGCCGACGAGGCACGAAGCCTGAAAGCGTACGGCGAGCTCCCGGACAACGCGCGTATCAACGAGACCGCGGTGGAGATGTCGCTGGAGCAGGACGACGACGATATTGGATTCGACTTCGACGACATTTAAAGCGGCTTACTGGCTGGCGACGCGGGTCGCGGACGCCTCGGACGCCTCGCTGCGAGCGCGCTGCGGCCTGCGGCGGATGGACAGAGCTATGGTTTAGATAGTTGCTCAATATTACGTCTCTGTGTTGCTTCGCTCGTTCGCCCCGCAGACCCAGAGAATGAGAAGGGTTGAAATCATGTCTGTGTTTGTGTGTGGCTCTCCGTATAAATAGGTACCGAGTTTCTTAGGAGGCGGCGCGCGAGAGGCACATGACGGTGCCCAGTGTAGCTGAGCGACTGGGGTGTGCTGCCCGCAAGCGCAAGATACAGGAGCAGCCAGCAGCGACCGCCATGCCTGCGGGGGACGCGTCGGGGCCGCTAGCGATGTCGCGATGCGAAGACGACGACTACGCGCGTCGCACGAAGCTGCCACGCAAGAGCAGCAGCAGTCGCACGGCAAAGCCCACAGCCGTGTTCGCCCCAGGCCAGCACGAGGCTGAGGACGACGATGTGGACATGGTGAGCAGCGCGGCACCCATGAGCCCGCGCGTGCGCAAGCGCCTGGACGAGGCCAAAGAGAACGCCAGCGTCTTCCAGCCAGGTGCGTGGAAGAATCGACGCCCAGCAAGTGCCCACCAACAAGAGATAGGAGGACTGACGTTCCCTGCTTGCAGTGTGTGAACAGGGAGAGGTGATCCAGTGGATGACGGCGTGCCACCCAGGGCTACTGGGCTTCGGCTGCGACCTGGAGCGACGGGGCTTCACCACACTCAGCAGCATCGCGTTCCTCACGGAGGAAGACCTAGATGCGTCCATAGACCCCGCCACGAAGCAGCTCCTGCTGTCCACACTCGCACGCTTACGCCACGAACTGTTCCGCATGTAATTGAGACTAGATCACTGACTTATCTTCACTGTTGCTCGTCGTTGTCGTTGTCCTCCTCGTCACTGGACGCGCCGAAGCTTTCTTCGTGCAACTGGGCCGTGAACCGTGACAGAAGAAGCTGCTGGATGTCCACGGCCTTGGGGGCTGCACGCTCGGTCTGTGGCATTGACGACTGAGTAGGTTGCTGACTGGACGCTGGCAACGGCTCGTATCCAATGCGCTTGACGAGAATCGGCGCTGACGGTAGAGCCGTTCGCTGCTCCAGCACACCCTGTAGCTCGCCCATGAAGCTTGGCACTGGGGTGGCTGCCGACTGGAGACGTCGCTCGTCGTCCAGACGTTGCTGCAGGAGCAACTCCTGGAGATCAAAGTCCTTCTCGCCCGTACTGGTAGCTGTGAACACCAGTAGATACTCCCGCTCGGCATCCTGCTGGCTCAGGTGCGGTTGGACAGGCAGAGCTGATGCAGGAGACTCGCACTCCACGTTCTCATCCGCAGAACGGTCGACGCCATCGGATGTAGAAACCTTCGCACCGCTCACGGCAGCGTCTGCGGCTTGCTCTAGTCGCTCCCAATCGCTTGTGAGCTGCTGAGTCAGCTTCGCCATTTGCTCACGAGACCGCTGCAGCTTGGCTTGCCATTGCTCTCGATCAAACGGCACGGTCTCCGTCTCGCTAGTGGAAGACGCAGCTGAGGACGCGATGCAGTCCACGATATCGTGCTGGCTGGCCGTCGCGAGAGCCTTCAGTGTCTCGCATGATGCCTGGAACTCCACGAGTGCCCCGCTCACGGACGCGACTTCTCTCGGGACCTTTACTGCTGCTGCACTGGCTGGTGTGTGCGGCACCTTCTCGCTCTTGGTGTCCTGAGCAGAAGAGTAATGGTGCAGCCTCGTGTGCCATTGATGAAGCTCCTCCGACCACGATCTCATCAACTGGCTCAGCAGTTCGTAGGTTTGCGTCTGCCGAGACACGACTTCAGGGAAGACTTCATGCGCTTCGGCTGCCTCACTACTGACCAGTTGAGCCAGATCTTCGACGAGAGTGTCTCGCAGGGCACTTTCCAGGAGGATCTCCGATAGCTCGTAGCGTTTTGCAAGCGCAGTGACCAACAACGACGGCGTGGCGCTGTCCGAGTCACGTTCCTCCGCAGCCGAAGCCTTCACTGTAGGCGAGATAGCAGCTCTTGACGCGACAGAGTGACAGGCTTGTTCAAAGGCGTCGTTGGCGTCTCGTAAACGAAGCCGCAGGCGTCGGCACTGCAGTTGGACATGAGTAGCTCGTGCACTACTCGCTTCTTCTAGGCGTCCAACTGGTGGGAGTCCGCGTCCAAGGCGATACCCACGAGCAACCAACTCCGACCGCTTGACGACGTCCAAGGCCTGAGTAAAAGCTGTCTGCAAGTCGGCTCTGGCGAGTGCGTGGGCGCTCATTCTCTCCATGAGGCGGCGTGAAACGAGCGAGTAGTAGCCCACTAGTCCCTGATAAACCAGCTCCAGTGCTATAGGCGGGCACAGCAATAGTGCCGACGGATGCCACACACAGAGCTCGGGAAGCGTCCATGAAATAGCGTAGTAGCCAATCACCAGCGACGTCAGCAAAATCGCGAAGCCGCTCGTTGGAACGCCGAGGTTCTGCACGGTGTGAACGAGCCAGCAGCGTACGGGGGTGGGTAGCTCATTCGGCAGCGCCGCAGCATCAAGCACAACACTCCTGGACGAGCCATCACGTACTTCCTGTTAGTTAGCGACTAATCATGAAGGAGGTGAAGTAGGCGTTCGTACCTCAATTCGGTCGTAGGGTCAAGGGATCCGAGGAGCTGCGCGACCGCGAGACGCTGCGCACTACGCTGCATGCGCTTCCACACACCCACGTGATGTGTGAGCTTGCGCTTCAACTGCTCGCTCACTCCTCGCTTTCGTAGGAGCCCTGGCGTTGCCTGGGGCTTCCCAGCCAACGGAGCTGTCGAGGGAGGCGTCGGCTGCAGTTGCGCCGCTAAGCTCGTGGCTTCCTCATGGGCATCCAGTTCTACACAAAACACAGCAACACCCATCAGCGGGGATTTTGTTCATCTAGCACGACCAGCGGGGTCACTGCACCTGCGAGATATCGCCCGAGAGGCGAGTCGTCTGCGACTGCCACATCCATTAGCGTGCGTGGTGTCGTGCATGCACTTTCTGTTCGATGCGGATCCCCAAACCTTCGTTGAATGGTATGATATCGTATTGCAAAGGGTTTTCATCGTTGGGCTAGTCTGGGTTTGATTAGCCTTGTCGCCTTTCTCAGTCACATGAGCTGCAAAGAGGGGGATTGATCCATTCAACTGCTAGATTACTGGTAAATAGCTAAACGAGAAGCCTACGAGCGCTGAAGTTGAGTGCTCGCTTCCATAAAACGTCACGGAGTTAGTTGGGCGACTGCGCTGGACTGCGCTCTGGTACCTCAACCTTGAAGTAGGAAATCGAGGAGGTGAGCTTCGCTATCTGCTCACGATTAGCGGCTGACGGGCTAGTCCAAGACGTTGGTACGAGTGAGCCGTGCAACAGTGCGCACGAGCTCGAGCTCGCGCCCTGGTTTGTTGGCGAGGGGACCTCGGATGTTGGCCTGGTCCTCAGTGTTCACTACGCCTGTGGAACACGTGAGCCATTCGCACCACAAATGATAGCACACACGGCAATAGGATCACGTACTCTCCTCGAACTCGTTGGCGTTTATGCGGCGATTGTAAGACGCAGGAGGCAGTGTGGAAGTTAGTTCACCGCTCACGAAGTGGCCATTTCGGTGGGAATTCCCGACCAGCGCCGTTACTGACAGATGAAATTGTTAGAGTACTGCAGCTCACACACGCCTCAATGATAAACACGCACCGTGGGCCGACATCGTCAGCATTTCGCGTACGTCGACGTAAAAGGGCACACGTGAAGTCGCTGGATTTTGCAGTGCTGGGGTTGCTGTCACTGGGCTCATCGCAACGATGGATCGGGTAGTTGGCGCTGGCTCGAGTGCTGCAGCATCTTCCATGATTGTGATGGCGGCAGCGAAAGCTTCGAGGAAGCCTGCAAGTCAAAGCATGCAATCAGCCACCTAGGATCAGAGAGTATACGAACAGCAAGCGCTGCGCTGACCGGTCGTCGAATGTGGTGGAAGTTCACGGAGTCGCGTCAGGAGCTGCCGAAAGTACGAGATATCGTCTGCAAGGAGCACCGACTGCATCCGCACCTGCTTCCACACCAGCGCAGCGTGAGCGAAGATCCGTTGCCCTTCAGCGACAGGGTAGAGCATGATAGTGCCCGCTGCGCTTGTACGGATCCACTCGGTGAGGTCGATGGCGGACTGGAAGATTCCCATGGCTGAGCGATCGCTTCGTCGAAGAGGAAATGAGAGATCGAGAAGGAGTGCGAGGGATTGGCAAGATCGTAGACAGGCTCGCACCAACAAGGCCCACAGGAGAGAGGCAGTCAGCGCGCTGTCGAGCAATCCGCCTCGAGCCGCGATCTCGTGTTCATTGACGGTTGATTGGATGGAAATTCGGTAGATGAAGCCGCTCGACGGAAAGCTCTTCCCGCCATTTCGTCACTCACTGAACGCTTCGTGCTTGAGGAGCTCTGCGTCTTCTCTACCTGCAGAAGAAAAATATGGAACCAGTGTTGTGACTGGCCACGCGCATCAACTCGGAGGCTTGATATGCGAGAAAGGCAACCAGGCTGATCAGATGTAAACTAGCCTAATTTCTTTGATACGCAACGGAGACGGCTTCAGCGGAAGTGTGATCATCATGGCATCTCGTCTATTTACTGGAAGGTTTGGGTACTGAATAGTCTACGTGTTAGCTGCGTGGAGGTTACGCTTCCGTGATCGTGGCTCGCGTGTGGAGGCCGTTGAGGTTCTTCAGGTAGCTGAGCGAGAACTGGTTGTCGTCACAACTGCAGCATCAACATCAGACACATTCAGTCAGTCAACCAGTCAATCAAACAAAGCAAGAGGATCAGCAACCACATACATCTTGGCCAGGTCGTTCAGGTGGCGCGCGATGCTCTTCTGCAGCGCACGCAGCGTGGTCATGAAGTCGCTCGGTTCGTCGCGCAGCTTCGTGCCGTGGGTGTTCAGCACCGCCAGACTCCACTGCAAGTAGAACTCCAAGTGCGGGCTACCGTCGATCTTCTTGGCCAGCAGCTCCATCAGTCGCTTCAGGTACACGTCTCGCAGAGACTGCGCGACCAGCGCAATGCTTGACACAGGCGTGCCTTCCACGCAGCGCTGAATCAGGTCCTCCTCGTTCATGTGCAGCGACATCAGCAGCGCCTTCGCGTACTGCTGCTTCTTGAGCGTGCGGATGATCGAGTCCGAAGTGATGTCTTCGTCCAGATCGAATGGATCAAACGTCAGCGTCTCGTCCAGCGCGTAAATCAGCAGACCTTCGGTGGTAGCCGCGGCCCACGAGCGACCAGTGGGCGAGAACATCACAGCCTTGGACAGCACCTCCATGTTCTTGCGACGACTGCCTGGATCCACAGCGCGGGTCGCTCCTACCAGATCGTCACCAGCTGACTTGGCCGATGCCTCTGTGTGTGCCTGGAGCTCACCCTTGGTAAGTCCTGACGCCGTCATATCGCTGCTGTTGAGGAAGTCCAGCACGCCCTCTAGCGAGCGGTTGTGCGAGAGCTGGAACTTCTTCAGCAGGATCTGCTGCGACGTCTCGTAGATACAGATGAACTTGGAGCGGCCACCAGCCAGCACACACGAGCCGTCGGCCGAGTAGCACACGCTGGTAAAGTGCTTGGAGATCGAGTTGTTCTTGGCCGAGATCTTGTCGGTGGACTTACGGCCACCGGCAATGTCTCGCATGCCGTCGATGGACGCGACTTGCTCACCCTCCTTCACGTCCCACACGTTGAGGTAGCCGTTGAGCGTCGCCGAGCAGAGCTGCTTGCCGTCCGGGCGGAACGCAACAGCCAGCACATCCGTCGAGTGGGCGAGCGGCTCGATCAGGCTCTTGTTCTGGTACACGTTCCACAGTCGAACTGTGTGGTCCCACGAGCCGGATGCCAGCACAGGCTCCGCAGAGACGGATGGCGCGAAGGCTAGCGAGGTCACAGGGCCCGTGTGGCCACTCAGCACATCGGTCAGGCGGCCTGTCTGAAGCGACCACACGTAGATGTTGAAAGGGTCCAGCGTGCCAGCACACACGATCTGGCCGCTCAGATCCAGCGCCAACGAGATGAACTGCACAGGCTCAGGCGTCGTCATGACACGGAAGTTCTTGTAGCGGTTGAGGTCGAATGCCCGCACCGTGCCGTCAAGAGACGCACTGATCACAGCCTGACCATTGGGCGTGAACTTGACACCAGTCACTGGAGCCTGGTGCTCATTGAAGGTCACGTAGCAAAAGCCGCTGTTGGTGTCCCAGAGCTTGAGCTTCGCATCATCGGCACCTGTCGCTATGATGCGACCGTCCGGTGAGTAGTCGACCACGTTCAAGTCGAAGTAGTGACCCTGCTGCTTGAGCACGTACGTCTCGGAGCGCCATTCCCACACGAGCAGCTGACCGAGCTTCTTACTGGCGAAAGCAAGCCAGTCGCCTGTGGCGTTGATGGCCACCGTCTCGATTTCGTTCTGCGTGATGCTGAGCGTGTGGATGTTGTTGAATTCTGGCAGGTCGTAGATGCCGAACGTGCCATTGCCGAAGCCCACGACCAGCAGACCCGACGCCGCGTGGAACGTCGCACACAGCACCTTGGCGAAGTCCATCTTGAACACCTGCTTCTTCTTCGTGTACCACTTGATGGCACGTGCGATGTCTGGCACTGGCGTCTTGGCCTCGCTCTCTTCGCTCTCGTCCTCGCTCGACTGCTCCTCGTCTTCCTCCGGCAGGTGGAAGCCCCACAAATACGCAGCACCATCACGACCGACCGTCACGATCTCACTGTCGTCCGCTGTGAAGAACGCACCGACAACGTAGTCACGGTGGCCGGCCAGCGTCACGGGGTGGAAGTTCTCGTGTGGGTGCACGCTCCACACACGCGCGGAGAGATCCTCTGCGCCTGTGACGAAGAACTGGGAATCGTGCGACCAGGAGATGGTCAGGATGTCGGCGTAGTGGCCTCCATACGTGCGGTGCAGCACGAACGGCGCAAAATCGCGGCGCAGGCCAGGCGTGTTCCAGAGCTGGACCTTGTTGCCGTGGGAGACGGCGAGGAACTTGTTGTCCGGCGAGAACACGAGCGCCTTGACAGGCTTCTTAAAGTTGAAGCGGTAGAGCACAACACCCTTGCGCAGGTTGATGAGCAGGCAGCGGCCGTCCGTGTCCACGGCCACGAGAAGACGCGAGTCCGGCGACACGGCGATGCGGTCCACGTTCTTGCGGCCTTCGAACGCGAACGTCTTGCATGTGTGGCTACAATCACGAGTCAGACAGTCGATCAGTCAGTCAGCAGCGATTGCAACAGCGCGGTCGTTGGTGACGCACTTGATGAGGTCGAACTGCGTGATGCGGTTGCCCACGGGGCTCAGGATCGAGTTGCCGTCGGGCGTGAAGGTCACGTTGCCCTGCGAGTACACGCTGCCGCAGAGGTGGCGGAACTGCGCGCATATTCAGAGGAGGATTCGTCAGTGGTCTGTACAACAGTATGCATCCCCACTGCGGGCGGACAGCGCCAGGAACGCACCTCATACGCGAACTTCATGGTGCTGCTGGTTGCTGGTTGCCAAGCGATGCCACTTATGCTGTCGCTTCACAGTCGAGCGGCGCAGCCAACTGATTGGCGAACAACCGGAGACGTTCCTAACCGGTAGGTCCATGTAGTGTTAGGAACCGTTATGTTCGAAAACCAACAATGCCCTGGCTGGGTTGGTCGGACCGACGCACTGGATGGCAATTGGCGTCGAGGACGAGCCGCCGCACGAGCAGCTACGCGCGTGAACTCCAGCAGCCACAGCGCACCGACGACTTCAACGATGAGTGCAAATGCCCCCGCGAGCGCCGCCGCACAGGCGCTGGCCGCGCGCTTCCTGTCGCTGCTGCGCAACTACCCGGAGCCGCTGACGGACGCCGAGGTGCGCGAGTACTTTGCGAGCGAAGGCAAGGGCGAGTACGAGAAGCTGCCCACGATCATCAACGCGCTCATGGGCGAGGGCCGCATCAAGATCTTCCAGAAGGGCAACGTGCTGTCCTACGGCGTCGTGGGCGCCGAGGAGGCCGAGCGCGTCAAGGGTCTCACGTACGTCTCATGAGCTTGAGATTGCGTGGGGACTTGGTGCTGGTACTGATGGAGCTGCTGGTGTGTGTGTGTAGGATTGAGCAGCGACTGGTGCTGCAGGAGATCGAGCGCGCAGGCAACAAGGGCGTGTGGACGCGCGACATCAAGACCCACACGAACATCCCGCAGCAGATCGTGACCAAGACGCTGCGTGTGCTCGAGTCGCGGCGGTTGGTCAAGTCGGTCAAGTCGATCAGTAGCAAGAACAAGAAGCTGTACATGCTGTACGACCTCGTGCCGTCCACAGAGATCACGGGCGGCCCGTGGTACAACGAGCAGGAGTTTGACCACGTGTTCATCCACACGCTCAGCACGTTCGTGTACGAGGTGATCAAAGCCAGCGGCATGAGCACGCTCAAGGCCATTACCGACAAGGTGCATGCGTCGGGTATTTCCAAGGTGGCGCTCGGCCCAGAGGAGATCCGCTCCATCATCCAGACGCTCATGTACGACGGCCGCGTGGAGGAAGTGCGCGCCGTGCGACTCACACCAGGCGTGCGTACAATCTTTACATGCTTGCTTGAGGCAGGTTGGACGTTTGATGGACTGACAATGGATGTGTGTGCGCTTGTAGAGCAACCACGAGACCAAGTACAAGATCTCGCAGGAGATCTCGACGTTCAATTATCTATCGGAGACGCCCTGCGGCGTGTGCCCCGTGTTCGACCAGTGCCAGGAGGGCAACGTGATCTCGCCCAAGTCGTGTCTGTATATCGGCAAGTGGCTGGACCTCAAGGACCTCGAGTTCTAATAGAAGCAAGCAATCGACTGTCACAACGCTCGGTATCATATCCCTCTTCCACTATCCATAACCACAACAATGCTACTGAATACTATTGAGAACTGGTCACCTACGAGTCTCTCGTCCAGATCGCCAGCTCACCTTCCGATACCGTGGCGACGTGGCGATGCGTGGGATGGACGCTGAGCCCAAGGACCACGGAGCTGCTAGAGGCTGCAGCATTCCAGGAGTCGACTTGAGAGCACGAGTTCACGTCCCAGACGACGACGCGGCCGTCTTCAGAGCCGCACAGCAGCAGCGCCGCGTCGCCGTCCTGGAGAAAACCTGCCGCGAGACAGTACTTCTTGTTCACGTGGCCGCTGTAGCTCTTCACACACTGGGGCTTCTTGGGCGTCATGTAGTCCCACACGGACAGTCGCCCGTCCATCGTGCCAACCAGTAAGTGGCGGCTGTTGGGTGTGAAGCGCGCGAACGTCGCGGGGACACTCGGCTCGAGGATGATCTCACGCAGACACTGCATGGTCGCAACGTCCCACACGCGGACCAGGCCGTCATAACTGGATGTCGCGAGCAGCGTGCCGTCGAGGTTGAAGTCCACGCACGAGATGGGCTCCTGGTGAGCCGTGAGCCGCACGAGGCATCGGCCCGTTCGCACGTCCCACAAACGGATGGTCTCATCGAACGAGCCGCTGGCGATCAGTGAGCCCTGTGGGTTAAATTCACTGCAGAACACGTAGGTCGCATGGCCTTCGTCCGCTGTGTCGTCGGCTACGACAAAGCCCGAGCCCATGCTGGTGGAGCCGCCGGTGGACCGAGCGCTGCCGCTTCCGGCCGAGGAGCCCCCGCTCTCCAGCGGCAATCCACTGAACAGGAAGCTGCTGTTGCGCGTGGGAGTGCCCAGAACGGCCACGCACTTCTGTTGCTCCACGTCCCAGACGCGCAGCGTGCGGTCGTCCGACGCAGACACGAGATACGCGCCGTCCTGCGACCACGACACGTCGGAGACGCCTTGGTCGTGGCCGTGGAGAGTCATCAGCGGCTCCACCGACGGCGCCTCAGCAGCGGAGCCATCGGCTGACTGATCCAGCAGCGAAGCTGTCGACCACACGCGCACCGTGTTGTCAGCGGCTGCATTGGCATGAAACAAAGGCGTCAGTGAGGACGCATGAGGCGAGTAACGAGCAGGGTCACGCACATGACGTTGCCACGAACGCGCCGTCCGTGGAGAATTTGACGCTGGAGATGGGCTTTTTGTGGGCGCTGGAGACAACGCGTGTGCGTCGCCATTTGGACTGTGGCGCTGGCGGCTCCACTGCCGCAGGAGCTATCGCTGGAGCCGCCGCCGTCGCAGTCTCCATGGTGGCAGCGTTGATCTCCATACTCATTCTGGTGTCGCTGGCCAATGGGTCCCTCGTTTGGCTGGAGAATGGGGACCTCCTCGTTAAATGAGGGACATCGACCGCGAAACGACGCGAGTGTAGCTGCTGGTGAATGGCGAGTTCACTGTAGGGACGAGTTGCGGAGGCGGAGCGGGAGGACGATCCACGCAGCGCGATGCAGAAGCTCACCAATGTGGAGTCGCAGCGCATGATGGCGGTCATGGGTGACCTGCTGGACCGCCTGAACTACCTCACTTACGTGCCGCTGGATCCGCAGAACGAGCTGCTCGCGACACTGCGCGAGAATCGGTGTCTCAACACGGCCGAGCTCATGCGCGAGCACTGGCGCTGGGAGCAGTTGTATCTGCAGGCGCTAGATGCGTTGGACAGTCGTCAGGAAGATATAGCCGAACAGGTCAAGGGTGCGACGAAAGGACTGTGCCGAGACCTGAGAGAGAACCCCGTGGCAGTGGAGATC
>JAADVE010000551.1:0-16923 GCA_023334595.1 Pythium utonaiense
ACGAGACCAGCGCAGACGCTCTGCAAGTGGCCTTGGCGCACACGCTGATCCAGCTCCACGTACGCGACCGTGCGCAGCGGCGGTAGGAACGGCGCGATGACCTTCCATCTCGCGTGGTCGTCCGGTGTCTCCATTGTCGAGCGGAAGTGTTCGAATGACACGCCTGATACAAACCGCTCGGATACTGGATACCAACCCAACATCGATTAGTATAGTTTGTGCTGCTGTAGAAAGTCCACGACACAAATTAGTATCGTCCTGTGAACGTTGCCGATGGAGAAGGAAACGACGTCACCACACACTTGCAGCTGAACTGCTGCTATCATCGTGAAGTGTTGCCACTCAACCGTACTTTCTCATTCATTGCTTGCAATCTTCATTTGGTTACGGAGACTACACGCAGAATGCGCTTCCGTGCGAATCCAAAAATCTTCGCCACGATCGCTTGGCTCAATCGTGGCTGTTTGGTTTCTTCAGGACTGGTGCGTAGTCGCTTGACAGCACCATTCTCATCGACCGAGAAGCAGCTTAGGAACGCGAGCTTGGAATCCAAGGGCAAGTCGCTAGGATGCGAGACGACGACTTTCGCGTCTAGCGCTCGGAAGCTTGGTGCGTACTTCTGGTAGAGACCCCGTGCCAAGCCCAGCTCAAAGAACGATAGCGTGCGGTTCGACGCCAGCATCTTGAGGAAGAGTTTCGCGCCTTGGGCATCAGGCCGTCGAACTTCTATAGAGCTGTCGAGTTTGCCGTAGATGTACCGAAACTCAGTCAGCGTACGCGTCATGGGGTGCTTGAAATCGGCTAACAAGTTCGCGAAGTAGCACAGACTTGTATTGGAAACCTCGACGTTGCAGAGAGATAGTGTCCTCAATCGGCACGTCTCTCGCTCGTACGGACGCGTGAAGATCTCCATTGATCCTACCTTCGCGCGGTTCAAACTCAGCATCTTCAGACTTGGACATGACTCGAGAATGGTACTCACATCTGAGGCACTGACGAGGTGCATATCTTTCGCATCGATATTCAGTGACACGAGTGCGTGGCCGACAGTCTGCACGAGTGTTCCAACGACGCCTTGATCGCAGAAGTTGAACGCGAGGTGAAGTGAAGTGAGACTAGATTGCCTGGGAGTGGGTGGGAGCTGCTTCACTTCCGCGTCGATGACGGACTCGCACCCCACCATTGCACGCCCGTAGCCCGGGACGAGAATCTCAATCCACTCGGACTCTGTTTCCTCATCGATGACTGAGAAGTACTCTGCCTCTGGAAGCTGGAGATATTGGTAGTCGTACTGGTGGCAATCAAACGGGGAGAGAAGTATCTTGGCGTCTGACGACAGCTTCACAAGACGGTTGCGTTGACGGAGCTTGTCGTTTTCGTCGTCATCTTCATCTTCATCTTCGTCTGCGCCCGGAAGACACAGTGCCCGAAGTGGGTGAGACGCATCACTAATGCTCCTCAGTGCCTTGATATCACTGGCTAGAAGTCGATCGTCGTCCACGTACAGCTCTGTGATCGTGGACTCGGACATGCGACTGAACAGAGCGAACCCGAGCCATCTCCACTTTGTTTCACGGCAGAGATGACTCACCAGTGAGCTGTTCACGATGACCCCTTCATCAAACGTGTCATACAATTGAAGTCGCGTGACGGAAGTAGACGTTAATAGCGCAGAGCAGGCGCTCGCAAATGAAGCAAACTCGGTCTTCGTGATGAGCAAAGTGTTCACGTGGCCACTGGGTCCAGGCTTGGTCTCCACTTGTCGAGTCGTACCGAGAAGCAGCTTCCCGAGCGCCACAGCATGAGGATCTTCAAGGAAAAGAGCGACTTCGACTATTCGTATCCCTCGCTCTCGAACGTACCGTATGAGAGCTCGAATGTCGTAGTCATGCGGGTTGATCCCATTAATGTACAACTTCCACGGCCGAAAGATGACCTGCTTGAGCCGGAAAGGGTACGTTTCGTCGACTGCCCGACCGCGATCATGGAGTGATCCCACCAACGTCTTCGCTTGACAGATATACTCCGGAATTAACTCTCCACGGAACTCATCAGGTGAAAATACGACTGTGATTGGTGCTTGGAAGCCTTGCACTCGACCGCGTGGGTCCATCTCGCATAGAATCTTCTCCCGGGCTTGT
Organism: Pythium utonaiense; assembly: GCA_023334595.1. Taxonomy (NCBI): domain Eukaryota; phylum Oomycota; class Peronosporomycetes; order Pythiales; family Pythiaceae; genus Pythium; species Pythium utonaiense. Next base: position 2,142 of record JAADVE010000551.1, read on the forward strand.
ACGAACTCTGCGCTCATATTCTCTTGGCCGCATTCTACGAGGAGATTGGCGCACGCGGCGATACATTCGGTGTTATCACCACCGACTTGAGAGCTGGAGAACGTCGTGAACAGAAAGTGTGGCGTGAGATCGCTGTGGTCGTAGTCGTTCGGGTCGAATTCTTGGAGAAAAATAATGTCTGGATGGTGCAGCAACCCCCACGAGTCCTTGTCCAGTTCCAGCATGAGCCCCACGAGCTCCACAGCTTCTCGGATCTTGTACAGCTTGCGCTGGTACGCGGGCGTCTTCAGAGGCGGCCACGGCACGTAGACACACAGATAGTTGAGACCACTCTGTAGCGTCGCGCTCTCCAGTTCCTGGCGCTCGACGTACGAGAGGTGCCTCTGCAGACACGTGATCCACGGCTGCAGGAACGCCCAGCGCGTGCGTGCTCGTGCACATGGATCATGGGCCTTTGTCGCAGCCGCCAGCCCCATGCAGCGCAGCGGATCCTCACGATTTTTGATTGCCACGTGAGACTTGCGGTCGTGCGTATCAGATATGGTATCATCTTTAACTTGATTTATGTATGTGATGCAGATCTGATCTATGATCTGATCCGATGAGATGAGCTACTCATGCATCGGTCTCACTTGTCGTCGATTTGGTGATGATGGCGGAGGATCCTCGCGCTCGTGCCGCGGCCCGCCGCTGGGGCTTCCTGGACGCCTGGCTGAAGAATCTACAACAGCACCTTTCGTACGAGGAGAATGAGGAGGTGGACGAGCGATCCATGCACAGCAAGCTGAAGAATCTGTGCGTGTACATACCATGGCCGCCGGAAGATACGCGTGCGTATCACCAGAAGCTGCTCCGATTGCGAGAGGCAGCAGAGCTCGTGGGGCTCATGCTGGAGATGGACAAGTACGCGTGGCTGTTGATTAGAGACCCAGGACGTGAGGCGCTTGAGCCGTTCGATCCCGACGATTACAACGACGACGACTTGAGACCACGCTACCTGTTTAAGGCGCAGAATATCCTGAAGGGAGCTGGCGATAGCGTCAAGTCCATCAAGGCTTGTGCCCAGCTACTCTCTGTGATGGACCTGGTGGACTACAGTGCCGCGTATAGGCAAGCACGGCAACGCATTCTGCGAATGGACGACAGAGGCCGACTGCGAGGCTTCCAAGTTCCGATCTCTTTGCTGTTTGATCCTATGACTGTGTCCGACACGAGAAGAATCCCTCGCTATCTACAGCAAGCGAGCGAGATCGTGAGAAGAATTGGTGCGCAGGGTACTAGTACGCTAGAAGCCCAGCACTTGTATCCGTTCAAGCTCCAAAATGTGATCGTGCGTCCATCGACGTTCGCTATCACTCGAGTACCAGACGGCAACAGTATTCAAGAGTTTGTGGACCGTGTCCTTGACCAGGGAATCCATATTCCTGAACTTGCGATCAATCTGCAGTCCCCTGAGGTTCGGACGCTCGGAAGACTGCTTCTTACCGCTACCCAAGCAAGCGGACACTCACAGCATCGACCTCATCGTGCGAAGATCGACTCGCTAAAGATTGAGGCGAATCGACTCACCGCGTTTATCTGTGTGTGCTCAGCAGTGGTGTCGTCGAGGACGCTTACACGCCTCCATGTTTCGTCAGGATTCGACGATGAAGTTGAAGGCAACCGAGCTGAGAAGTGGAAGTGGCTAGGCTTCGCGCTTCTCAGTCGTGCGTCGATATCCTCAGTTCAAGAGCTGTACATCGATGAAGGCTGCCTTTCTCTTAGTGACATCGACGCTTTGAAAAGTACGGCGCTGTCGCCGCATCCAATCCAAGAATTCGCTTTCTTTGAACCCGATACTGACGACGAAGATGTGGATGGTCTCAACGGATCACGACGACGAAAGTACAGTCGAGTGGACAGGAAGGTTCGTCTCACGCCGACCGCTATGGTTCGCCTCTTCTCTGTCAACGGCAAGGATCGCAAGCTCTCTAGACTCAGCGTCTCTACGTCGGAATACTTTCCAGTCGTCACGGAAGAGTCAGAGAGTGAGTGGATGGAGATCGTCATCCCCGGCTACGGCTGTGCGTGGGTATCGTGTGACTCAATTGTAGACGTCGCGGTCGCCGCACTGGATAGGCAGCTCGCCCCTCATCGTCTCAAGACTCTCCACCTCGCATTCGACGACTGCGAAGCTGGTGCAATCGCGGCCATGATCACAGCTGTAGGTCGGTCGTTGGTCGTTCTCAACATCAGCTCGAAAATGATGAAGGACGTTCTATCTGCGGATGTGCTCGCGATTCTTGACTCGTGTCCAAATCTCACAATGCTCCGCATTAAATGCGCAAAGATCGGGACGCTGCAGCACTTTATTCGTGCATACGAAGACAATCGGTGCCGCATCTCGGCACTCTCCCTATACAACGTCGAAGTGAGCAATTCAAGCCTCTGCACCTTCGCTCAAGTCCTCACGGACCCGACCCATGCCATGACGAAGACACTGGTCGAGTTTCGATACATTAACGACGTTCTTGGCTGTCCGGGTGATATCCATCGGCCTGACAAGAAGGGTCTCCAGCTCTTCCTGGACATGCTACACTCCAATCGAACGCTGTCGTTCTTTGAGATTGGATTGGGCTACGAGTTTTTCAGTCGATTTGCTCGGCGCTTCGAGCAGCTCGATGGTAGGCGCCTTGCCTCTCACGCACGAGATGTACCACTGGAGAACAAGCTTGCGTTCCTGAGCTGCGTCACAATCTCCACCGACAAAGGAATTAAGCGCCTCCGTCCGTCTGCAGCTCGAGGCTTGGCTCCAGTGCTCAGCCAGCGCCTCATTGCGAACGTCTTTGGATTCGCTCGGAGACGTGTGACACAAAACGTATCTGTCGCAAAGATCCTAGCATGAAAAATAACGATTCATTTTGACTCAACTGACACTGGATATCAAAGATGCTACTTACATGCGAGTTCTTCTAACATCGATGCCGGTAACATCATTCGTTCCCGCGGCAGCATCGTCTCCTCAGTCGAGTCGAGGTACACAGATTACGTTGACGACACGGTTCGCCGGTGGGCGAAGGAACTCCAAAATGCGAGTAACGAGTTTCCTTCGGTGCTTGACAGGCAGGCGAATGCCAGTGCGTGTCTTCTGCTTCTTCGCAACAGGCTCGCGTACCACAGCCACGCTCAGGAACGCCCACTTGGTGCCCTTCCACCGGCTCGATACGTGTTTTCTATCTTCCAAGCTGAAGCGTGGTGCCCACTGATCGTACACACAGCGTACGAGACCGATCTCGAAGAACGAAAGCGAGGACGACAGCCGAGTGGCATCGTAGAAGAATCGCGCACCGTGGTCCGTGATGATCTGTGGACATTCGCCCGACGATTTTTCGATGTCTTCACAAATGAATCGGAACTCGCGTAGCTGACTGGAGAGTGGAGATGTTGAAATGCTCAGCTCGTGAGCAAAGCGCGTCATGCTCGCAGACTCGACATACACGTTCCACATCGTCAATACAGAGATCTGACAGCCATGTTCCTGATACGCAGTCGTAAAGGCGTCCATTGATTCGAGGTTGAGCGTGTTCAGTTCTAGATACTGGAGCTGTGGACACCCGATCAGTAGCGCAGTCAACTCGTCGTGTGACAGTGTCGCTTTCCGTGACATCACGAGCTCGAGCCGAAGTAAACTGGATCCGAAACGCGACACAAAGCCTGACAACGCCATTGACTCACTTTTGTCAATGTCCAGCCGAAGCCGTTCGATTTTTGTCTTCAATTTGTCGCCCACGTGAAACTCGGAGGCATTGACTACGCTCTCACACGGGACTGAACAGAGCCCGAAGCCTGGAACCAGCACCATCATGGATGGCTCTTCACACCCTTCGACGTTCTCATTCATCACGATGAAGTCTGTGTCGCTGGGGAGTAGAAGATCTTCAACAGTCGCTTCGCCAAAGCCGAATCTTGTCACGACCGTGTCCGGGTCGAGTTGAACAGACCGAACGACAGCACCTTCTTCAAAGGAGTCTGGATACGGATCGAGGTACGCTTGGTTTTCCACACTGCTCATGCCAGTCATAAAGGCCTGGTTGCTTTCTCCCTTGAACATCTCGAGGTCAGACAGAGTGAGTTTGTGCTCTTTGAGTTGCAATTCTCGTACTGAGGACAGTGAGAATTGGCATTGGAGAGCAAAGCCTAGCCACCTCCAGCAAACTGCTCTCTCATCGTCACGCTTAGGTAGGCACCTGAAGAGATGCAGACTCTTGAGTCCATGCGCATGGACGACTGAACTGCACACTTTGATCCAATGGAAAATGTCCATGCCGGGCTCGGCCGTGGTGCCCTTGTTGCGAATAACATAAAGGCTGTCGACAAACGGACCTTCCTGCGATTGGTTTCCAATGCCAGTCAACATGTTGAGCGTAGCCACATCAATTGGAGGTGGCGGCAGAGAAAGACCCGCCACAACGACGTTGGCAAGCCGACTCTCAGCAAGCACGGTCTTGATCCAGGTAGTACTATGCGCTCCGCAATGCCAGCAGCGCATATCCATCGATACAAGCTGAAAAGCCGAGCCACCACAACTGGATCGGTCATTGAGAGACCACACCAACTTCCGCAGTGGCACACACCACTCTGGTTCTGTGCCGACTCCATCCCAGCCGGGGGCGATGTCCAGTTTGAGGGGAACGCGGTAGTCTTCATCGAAAAACAAACCGGCGGCGGTTACCTCGCGCTTGAGTTGCATCTTGGCATCTGCGTAGGCTTCGCTCATGGTCTCCCCATCGATTTCCACCAACAGCTCACACAGAAGATCGAAATCGGACGAGTCATTCTCAATATCGTCGTGTTCGAGCTGGAGCTGGAAGAGTGGCTGCAGCTGAGTCACATCGTACGCAAATGGATCGGCAATACTTTCAGGATCCCTATCCCACATGACGGGATGGAGGAAACCGCTCCACGCTAGAGGGTCATAGTGGAGCGCAAGTCCGATGAGCTCGAGCGCCTCGCGGACCAGCACCACAAACGCGGTTCGTGCCTCTCCGTCGTGATGGTTCAGGCCTTCCAAGTGGACGAGGAGGTAGTCGAGTCTGTCCTGAAGAGTGCCGACCTCAAACTCATCGCAGTCCTTGTACTCCAGTAGCCGCCGCAGGAGGTCCCGCCAGGGCGTGAGGAAGCGCCAGTCGATCGCAGCGGCAGCAGCGTCGATGGAGTCCCATTGCATTGTGGCTTCAGATCTTCCAATGATTGGCATGGTCTCACTTGGAGGTTGTTTTAGGGATTCACTATGTATTTTAGGACAAATTATCCTAATATACTTCCAAATATTCCTAAACAAACGCAGAAAACAGTGTTTTTGGAGTGGTCCAGCTCACTGTCAGCAGCCGTAGACGTCCTTGGCGTGCTTGATGAGCGCTTCGCCCCAGTGGCTCAGGCCTTCGCTCAGGGACTGGAGGATATCGTTGCTGACAGAGATGTTGTCGTTGTGGTGGAGCCTCACGTGGCCCAGGCGACGAACGACGATATGATCTTCCTCCCTTGTGATCATCAACACGGCGGTGACGTCTTGGCGGATGCGTTCTCGTGGTCGGTACGGGTACAGGTCATCACAGTCCACGAACGTCGCCGTCACGAGACCGTAGTCCTCCTCTTCGTCATAGTGAGTGAACAGCACGATGTTTCCTTCGACAAGCAGCTCGGGCGTGACCGTTGTCAGGAAGCGGTGCTGGGACATCGTCGGGTCTCCCCAGTCCATGTCGTCCTCGCGGATCGTGACGTGGCCTGCGCCGTCCGTGAAGCTGATCTCAAGGTTTGACGTGTAGAACGTCGCGGCTTTGAACACGTCTTGAACAGAAAGAGACCCTGGGAACTGCGTGATCGCGAACCGAATGTTGCACGCGTCGCCGTTCTCCTTCATGAACCGCTCGTTCGCTGAGTGTGGGACTTTCAAGTTGATATGGCGGCTTCGTTCAATGACGTATCGCCGTGCCAGACGAAGCTGCTGGTGCTTGATCACTTGAAGCGTGTGGAGGCGCTCAACAGCGGATCTGGTCAAGTGGACGTAGCAGTGCGCCGGTAACGACAGGTCTGTCGCTGCAAACTGCGAGATCATCGACCGTGCACTCGCTAGGCTTAGTTGCTGCTCGTGGATGGCTTCCCGCAGCAACGCGTTCGGGATCTGTGGGTGTTCGTGCTCACCTCCGGCCTCTGCCATCGGGGCGAACGTCTGGCCTCGCAGGTACGCTAGCCTGGCCTCCAGCTTCTGTACCTCGTTGGCAAGCACATTGATCTCCTCCTTCCGCACTGTACTCGTGGGCTTTCTCTTCTTCTGTCCCTGGCTTTGCTTGTCCTTCTCTTCCTTGTACTCTTCGCTCGTCCGTCCGCGGCCCTCTGCACTCGCTTGAGACGCCTTCTGCACCGACTGCATCAACGCCAGCAGCGCGTACGCGGACGTATCAGCCCCGCCATTCACTGGACGAGCCGAGTCACTCGCCCCATCGTCCGTCCCATTGCCGCTTTCCGTGGCGTCGCTGTCGCTGCTGCTTTCGATAGCCTTCCGCTTTTCGCGACGGCCTCTCGCGACGTTTTGGGCCCGTTCTTGGGCTTCCGACGCCTCCACCGAGCCGCCTCTGGCCACAAGATCACTTGCTTGTACTACTTTCGCTCTCCGTGGGCGGCGCACGCGCGTGCTGCTGCCACCATCGTTGCCCTCACCGTGGACAGTCATCGCGATTGTCCTTGGGTTTGCCCAACTGATCTGCTGGGCTGCGTGCACCGTAATCGTCGAGGAGTAATCTGCCACCCAAAATAAAACCACGGTCTCAGTTGCATGACGTCATAGCATCGTCTTGGGCACCCCCGTGTCTGTTAAACTGGGCAGCGGACGAGTGAATACCCCGCGTGTTTACGCTCACCCACCATAGACACAACGCGCCCATCTCCGTCTGCTTTGTTGAGGTCTCAGTTGCTGTTGAGATCAAAGCTCATTTTCTCGCCGCCCGCAATGCAGGACGCGTACAGCGCATCCACAGACCCGGAGTCGTCCCCGACGTCGCGTGCGGATACGCACCAGCCTCTTGCGCTAGCAGCTACGAGGGATGCAGTCAGGGCTAGCGGAGACGTTCAAGCGAAGCAGCCAGCTCCAGTGGATACGTCAGGACTCGCACTGCTGATACTGACGCAGTCCGTCCACGAAGCCTCCCAGCGCAGCGCTGATCGACGCATTCCTGCACGAGATGCTGTTGAGACTGACGCCAATAGCTCGCAGGCGAAGCGAAGGCGAGTGGTGACGAAACGCAAACCGACGATCACGGTGCGGAAGGAAGAGATGGCCCAGTTGACGGACGAGATCCGCAAGCTCAACGCAAGACTGGCGTTCCTGAGAGGCCATGCGATACATGAATCTAGTGATGAAGATGAGCCGGACCCCATCGCGTTGAACGCTCTTCTGCGAGGTATCGTACAGGAGCATGAGATCACCATGGCGAGCGCTCGCTCTGTGATCTCCCGGTTCACCGCGAACGAATGGGCTGTCCCTGCCCACTGTTACATCCACTTACCCCAGGGTCAGGACGATCGTTACCGCACTTTACAAGCCATCAAGCCGCAGCAAGTCCGTCTCGCCCGGCGCTACGTGGTGGAGCGGAGCCGGCACCTTAACGTGAACGTTGTTCATGTAGCCAATGAAAGCTTCATCAACGACGCTGGTGACGCGTGCTTCATCCAGTTTTCGCTTCGGCAGTTCCCCCCGACTGCCTCAGCTCGTGAAGTCTTCGAGTGCGCATCGTACTTTACGACCTGCTTCGAGATCAGCCTCACGGACGGTGCTGGGCAGCTCACGATACGAGAGGAAGACTCAGACTTTGACGACCCGCGCATCGTCCATAACCGCTTCCTCACGACAATGAATGATAGCGTTCACGCAGAAGGCAACATCGTGCTCTTCTCGCATTTCGATGATGATGAAGAACACGGGATCGTGGTAGGAACGTTTGTCGACCACGACGAAAAGTATCCGTATCGGCCTCATGAGCGGCTTCGTAGGGATGCAGTTGTGATTCTCCTGATCTCCCAAGAGCAAGACCACATCGTCGTGCGGCGCTTTGGATACGTTCGCATTCACCACAACGAGAACATCTCCGCGGATCCAGCAGTCATCCAAGAGCTCAGTGAGAGTGTCAGTCGTTGGGGGAACGCGATTCTCGCGCAAACGCGAGCACGATTCGGGGTTTAGATGTGGAAATTCCCGCAAGTTATCACAAAGATACTCACGTTTAAAGCATTTGTATTCATACAAGCACAAGCATTCTACTCAGGGTTCGAGTTTTCTTCAGAGTCTATGTATGCAATACGGACAGCGATGCCTTGTCCCGTTCAATCCGCACGCAGCAGGCGATCGTGGTCCGAAAAAGTGGTCGGGTTGATGGGTACCGTGAGCGTCAGCGAGCCGTCTGAGTCCATGGGCACCCAGGCCAACACGGAGCCACCACCACTTCCAGGAATACCGAGGAAACCCGCGCGCCAGCGATCCAGGTACAGAGTCTTGCCCTGGAACTCGCTCAACGGCTTGCTCCAGACCACCTTTTCGCCCTTCTTGACCGGCACCTGGTACGCCAACTTGCCTCCGGACAGAATATTCACCTTCACGTCCAGTGTGTCAACACTCTCGAAGGTCAGCGTGAGCTTGCCATCGCCCTTCTGAAGCCACTGTCCAGTCGTGTTGCGGAAAGCCTTCTGCGTGGTGGACATGCCGAGCGCTTGGTCTGCTGGACCGTCGTCGATGTCACCAATAAACACGGTCGGACCACAGATCGGCTGCACGAACTGCTTCGCCATGGCCGCGAGTCCCGTTGGATCGAAGAGGGAGATCGCATCGAGGCCCAAGTTGGCAATCACAATCGCATAGTCCGCCTTGGAGACAGGGTTGCCGTTCTGGCTAGCAGCTTCGATCACACGATCAATGATCACGTGCACTGTCTTGATGATCTCGTCGCGGTTCTTGAAGCCGTCTGGCGCATTCTCATTGAAGCAACCGATCGTCGCGTCAGGCAAGTCCTTCAACAGCAACTTCGAGTTGAGTAGAGTAAAGCGAATCGCCTCCACAGCGGTCTTCGGGTTGTTCGTCTTGAGTTCCTGGATGCTCTGGACAGCCTTGTCTACCACGTCCTTGATCTTGGAGCCACAAGTGACACCACCGTCAACGAGCTTTTTGAGAAACTCCTTCTCCTCAGGCTTGAGAGACGACAGCGAGCCACCAGCACCAACATTCGAGGTGAAGTTTAGGAAGTTATCCGACTTCAAAACGTCCTCGCCCTTCGCCTTCTTGTTCACGAGCTCGTCGAGAATCTTGTTGACCACGTCCATGATCTGCTTCACTGGCTCCAACCCAGTTGGCGCGGGCAAGCCCAGACACGTTGCCACAGCCACGGGCAGGTCCTGGATCACAAAGTCCGACTTGGATAGCAAGAACACGAGCTGCTGCTTAGTTGTGTCGACCTTACCGCCAGTCTCCACTTCGTCGATGTATCCCATGATCTTGGTCACGACATTGTAGAGTTGCTGGCCGCACTGAACACCTTGCTGCACGCCCTTGGCTGCCTTTGTGAGCTCGCCAAAGACACCGCTCGTCGCGGCGTTCAAAGCCACGTTGACCACGGAGGTGACTTTGTTGATAATTTCCTTGGTGCAGTCTTGGTTCTGCGGCAGACACTCCATGCCGCACGCGACAGGGTACTCGAGAGGACACTGTGCCCAGCACGTGGCGACATTATCGAACTCGTAGCCCGCAGTGCACTTCTTCTGATGAGCGAGGTGCGTTTTGCGGTAGCAAGCTGGCGTGATTGGGTTTCCCTTCATGGGACCCACCCAGTGTGGTAGCGTGGTCTGTCCCTTTGGTGCTGGGGCTGCAGTCGGCTGGGGCAGAGCCGCATTCTGTGCAGTGACGCTACCACCAGCGAAGGTTACAAGGGCGAGAGCCGCAAGGAACTGGATGCGCATGACTGGAGGCTTGATACGATGGAAGGTGGTGAACTTGCTCGTTAGAAGGCCAGTTGAAGTGTGAATCAGAGCGCTGCACTCGTCCTGTTTCCTGCGGGGATCACTTCAGGCCTCCGTGCATCTACGACCACCATGAGAGATCCTGGCTGCCCTTGCGTAGTTATCCATCGAGCAGTGGATCGACGCGCATGCCTTGTCGCAATACTTGTGGCCAGCGGGCAGTTAGTAGAGACACCTGAGAGGGCTTCATGTGTGGCTCCACTGAATTCAATCCACTGGGCTCCACACAAGACAAGCATCGTATGGCATATTGACCAGTTAGAAATGAGACTGTCCACGTGGTCAATCCACGAATGCACGGATTCGCACGAGCTCGCGATGGAAAGCCGCCGACCCCAATGACGACCAAGTGCGTTCTCATCCCAACTGTCGCCGACGCTCCACTAGATTCCGCTCACACACCTTACCACTTGGATCGACAATGGATGCGTCCCACAGCCACGAAGCTGGCATTTGCATCGAGACAGCAAGCGGCACACCACCCACCAAATGGAATCGGCGAAATCGACTGGCCTGCCAGTAATTGGAACAGCCACACTGCACACGCAATTGCACTGCGAGGCTCCACAATAATCCCACGATTGGCTCCCACTGCTTGCTGAGGAGCATCGTACAGTCCGCACACCGGAGGCGTCCTCCTCCAAGCTCGGATGCTGAAGCACGTAGCTGAAGCCATGACGGTTCCTCCACCCAATAACCCAACGGCTTCTCCTTGGTGAGACCCTCGACCCATTCACCCAAACGCTACGTGAGACTTGTCGATAGTTGACCTTCACTCTGGATCCGTTTTGGAGCTGCTGCCTGTCTTGAGCTCCTCATGTCAATCATGGCGGTCGCGCTCACGGACGAGTGGTGCGATCTCCTGGTCCCGTGGGCGCAGAGGCTCGCGCCTTTTGTGGCGTACGAGGCGAGAGATGAGCTGGTCTACGGCACGCTGCACGACCGCATCGACTGGCTGCGGCTGGATCTTGGCTCGGCAGGATCGAGCTCCGCGACAGCGGCGTCTCTCTCGGACGACGAGCGATGGCAGGAGCTGTGTGAGCTGCGGGAGGCCATGGAGCTCGTGGCGCTAGCGGTGCATTACAACAAGCGTGTGTGGATGGAATTCCATTATCGCCTCTGGAAGGTGCATGATCCATTCCGGTATGATATCGACAGCGCCGAGGTTCAGCCGCGGTGGCAACTGGGCTTTACGCAGCAAGATCGATCGCTTGGTGACTCTAGAACTGCGCTGGCCGATGCGGTGGATCTGCTGACACGAATCCCACCCGAAGTTCTCAGCCCGGAGTATCTGGCAGCGAAGACGGTGCTCAAGGAGCTGGTGGGCAGCCAGTGGGACGACGACTTCCGCATCCCGATCTCGCTGATGTTCGTTTCTCAGCACATGGACCAGGACCACACGCTGTGGATCTCCATTATCCACGAGCTCGTACGTGCTTTAAGTGATCCACACAGCGTGGCGGGTCGTGCGTTCTGCCTGGATACAGTGAGTGTGAACCTCGCAACGCTCTCCGTGATGGCGTTCACGGAACAACTCGTCACCAAGTTGATTGAAGGCCAGATCATCGTCCCCCAGCTGCAGCTCAACTTGGCCTTGAATGACGCCTTCAGCATCGCATCCACCATCAACACTACAAGCGTCATCGGACCAGAGGGCAGCTTCACAGACCACCAGTTCGTGGATGAACTCGTGCTTCAGGGATCCAGTGGTCCGTCCCAGTTCGCGAGTTGGTGTAGCGCTGTGGCGCGAGCTCAATGTCTTCGGCAGTTGCGTCTCCGCAAGGCTTTTGCTGACCAAGTAAACCTGGATCGGGCCTTACAGTGGCGGTGGCTAGCGTATGCGATGTCGAATCGCCACTGGCGGATCTCCATTCGTCATCTCCGGATTGAGGAGGAGATCTTGCGGGTAGACGATGCAGACAACTTCATATGCGACGGCGTCGATGGTGATGATTCGCAGCCTCCAAGAGAAGACCAAGCAGATGAACACATCAAAGCAGTGCAGCTCTTCTCCAGGTCAATCGTACGCCTCTCAACTGGGACAGAGATGGAACTGGAACTGCTAGCGTGGTCGGAAGGAGACGAGTTTCTCGTGCTTAGCGAAGATCCCGAAGATGAAGAGTGGATTTCCATCCTCGTTCCTGGATTTGGACGCTGTTCGGTCCAGTGTGAGTCAGTCGCAAATGTACGGCTTCTTCAACAGCGCTCAAATGTCCGGAGTAAATACGAGCTGCAGTCGCTGCAGCTCCATCTCGATCAAGCCGAGCCACTGGCAATACCGCGCTTCGTCCAGAACATCGGAGCGTCGCTCACTCGTTTGAACATCGAGCTGAAGGAAGACGTCACACCCGAGCCAACAGACATCCGCACCATGCTGCGGCACTGCCCAGTGCTCGAGTTCTTGGCACTGAAGCGTTTCAACATCAGCTCCATGGACGTGCTTCGAGACGCGTATCGCGCCAGTGAGTGTCGTATCGGCGTGTTGTCACTGTGGAATGTATGGGTCGACAATTCAAGTCTCAACCGATTCGCGTGGGAGCTCGCTGACCGGAAATCGAAGCTGAACTTCCACCTGCACGAGTTTCGATACATCTACGACGATCTGGAGGAAGAAGACGCGGTGTCCAGACCTGACGCAGACGGTGTCGACGCGTTTATCGCCATGATGAGCGTGAATACCACTCTCTCCTTCCTAGAAATCGGCGTCGAGGAACAGATCCGTGCTACCCGCCTTCCTCAGTTTGAACTCCTTGACAACGATCGGCCAATCGCCACAGTACCAGCTGCAGCGAAAATGTCGCTGCTGAGCGTCGTTACGGAACCTGAATCTCAAGTCGATGACACTCTGTATCTCAAGAAACAGAAGCACGCGCTGAAGTGGCTCCCGACGCAAGCCCGTGCTAGTGTGCTACCGCTTATATGGAGTTTTCTCGCGGCCACACCAACGAGGAAGATTATCGTCACGCCGACACGGATCACAGCCAACGCGGCATCCTATTCGTAGTCACAGTCAAAAACTATACGTGGACAATGTGAGTACGAGTCGCTGAGGTGTTCGACTGCTTTCTCACACGTACATCTGAGTCTTCGAAGCCTACGCTCAAATCTACTCGAATCGTTCAGGAGATACATTCAGTGAGGGCCCGATGACTTGCATGATTAGCAGCCAACGTTGCAAGCCATCCAAGGAAACAACAGGCTCAGATATCTTTTGAAGCGGATGTGTAGCATTCGTGCCCAAGTCGAACCCACAACTCGGCAAATGACGGAGGCATTTGGAAAAAGCTGGGAGACGCTTCATTACCACGGCTGGTGCAGCAGCAAACCGATGTTCTTGGCGAATGCCTGCATTATAGGCACCTATCGGCGGCTGTGGGATCCATTCATCACCGTTGTACTATATCAGATCCTAGTAGTCTTCGCCACCATCTGCGAACATGGAGGCACTAAGGTCGTCCGCACTTACTTCCTCGACTCCGTGGCGCTGTTCGCGTACATGGCGACCAGCACGCTTCCGGCACGCTACAAGGCAGTTCTCCTTCGGATGCAAGAGCCGCAACAGCTTCGGATGTTCTGGATCTACCAGTGGCATGCAGTCGGCTTCGGATGGGATGGAGACAACCCGGAGCCGAGGAATGAGGGCGAGTGCGGACACATCTCGGATCGTCGTCTTTGCCATATCCAGCGTGTGGAGTCGAGTACAACGCACTAGGACGTCGACATTTGTGACAGGTAACTTCACCCACCCCGACCGGAGCGTCAGCTTCTCGAGGCTTCGCATTCCTCGCACGATCGATAAATCATGGACCGTGTTCGTGAGACACAGTCTCTTGACGTTGACTAGTTGACCGAGAAATGCAAAGTCCATGACGGTGCCACCCTGTACCTCTCGGTTATCGAAGTCGAATTCTTCGAGCCCACTGAGACTGCCAATGGCGGAGAGATCGCAATATTTCGAGGAAACTTGAATCTTCAGAAAACGGAGGTTGCGGTAGGAGCGAATCCAGTCGAAGGTTGCAAGCGCTGGCTTCAGTGCGCCGAGTTCGAGATGCTCCAGAGAGGCAAGCTTGGTCAACGTGTTTTCCGAGTCGATGCGTCCGCTGAAAGAGAGGCTTTTGAGCTGAGAAAGCTGGACTAGCACACTACCGAGTGCCCTCGCATCCTCCTCGACGTTGGCATCATGAGCTGGTATTGGGTCGGGACCCCAGTGCAAAGGAAGTTCGAGCGTTTGATTCACTGTGAGTTTCCTGAGCCGTTGGAGGGTGAGGAGAATGGTGAAGGCGCTTGGCCCTCGATCGCGAAACGTCACGCGCTCCGGAAGGTCGATGTGGAGCTCTTGAAGATAGTCATGAGACTGGAGCATGAAGACGTCGTGTTCCGCGTAGCTTCGGGTAATCCGGAGCCTTTCTTCGACGCGTGATATCGTCCTTCTATGGCGGCCAAACCGGAAGACGTGGAGAGCTCCAGGCTCGGCCATAGCCTCGAGTTGAGTCCGGGCGTGATCAATATCTTGTCCTTGAACGGTCTGAATGGGATCTCTGATCGGTCGCTCTCTCGTTCGTACGTACATTAGCTGCAGCTGGTTCAGCCTGCTCACTACCGTGAGAAAGTGGTTGGCACACTCGACGACGCACGACCTCAGCTCCAGCGTACGAAGCTTGGCCAGCTTCAACATGGAGGGTACGGACGTCTGGCCGCGTAATGAAATGCTCTTGGAGACTCTGAGAACCTCCAGTTCGAGCAA